>APFE031086855.1:106152-118385 GCA_000404065.3 Pinus taeda
TTATTTGACAGGTACTCGACCAGACATCATGCATGCAGTGGGAATAGTTGGAAGATTTCAGGCAAATCCTAAGGAAACCCATCTTCAGGCAGTAAAGAGAATTTTCAAGTATCTTCAAGGAACTCAAAACTATACATTATGGTATCCAAGAGATACAGATCTCACTCTTCATGCTTATACAGATGCAGATTGGGCTGGAAGCGTGGATGACAGAAAAAGCACAAGTGGTGGTGCATTCTTTATGGGTTCTAGATTAGTATCTTGGTTCAGCAAGAAATAGAGTTCGATTTCTTTATCTATAGCTAAAGCGTAATATGTGGCTGCCGCATCTTGCTGCACTCAACTCCTTTGGATGATGCAAACATTGCAGGATTTTCAAATCACTTGTACACCACCTATCTCCATCTTATGTGATAATAAAAGTGCAATCAACATTTCAAAGAACCTAGTCATGCATTCAAAGACCAAGCACATACCTATCAAATATCATTTTCTCTGGGAACAAGTGCTGGAACAAAAAGTCAAGTTGGAGTATGTTCCCTCTAAGGAACAAGTTGTTGATATAGTCACCAAACCACTGCCTAGACAAACATTTGAATACCTTAGACAAAAGCTAGGGGTAGTTGATGCATCATCTTGTTGTTAAATCTTGTCAGTTTCAGAGAAAAATGGGTGTACGCGTATTTCCTGAGGAGTATCCGCATATATATGCCAGTTTTGTGCAGATATAGTCGTGTATGTGGAGGCTTGATGAATATCAGAAGGGGCAGGCTATGGTTGAAGATAGTCTGATATGGGTCTGAAAGGGACCATCTAACATTGGTTCAGGGGGAGCAGATAAACTTCTAATGATGCATTGCTGGCATTATCTTAGAAGCTTTTGGTTCTATTTCACATTTGTTGTTGGTCTCAGGTGGAATAGAGGCAGGGGGAGAACTGAAGGGAATCTTGGTTGCTGATCTGAATGGTGATTGATAGATGTTGCTTCTATCAGTTATTGGTGACATTCATAAGTCTTTCTCTACATATTTCGTCTCTATGTCATGTATCTCTTTTATGATGTCAAGGTCATGTAACGGCCTATTTTGGTTTCCCCACTATGCCTGGGATGAAGATGTAATGTACTTGGTTGTCATATGTAATTTTCTGACGTATCCCCACTTGGTTGGGTGGACGATCCCCACATGGTTGGGTGATGGATGTATGTATTGAGTATTTTTGTGATAGGAAGGTCTTTTATGATGTATATGTCATGGTTCTTCCTGAAGAACATCTTTTGCAGATCTTGCCTACAGCCAGGGGGAGCATGGTCAGCACAACAGGGTAGAGATTTTAGCATATACTCAAGGGGAGCACAACCGTTTGCCCTTGATGACAAAGGGGGAGAATGACTTTGAGGATCTTGGGGTTGCAATCAAGTCCAAAGGGGGATATTGTTGGCATTATAGCACAAGTTTGGAGCCATGGCATAGGTGTTGTCCTTGATGACAACTCTCTTTGGTAACAGATCTCAGTACAGGCTTTCAGAATGAAGGAAAAGACATATACACAGGTTCATCTAGACGAAGATGCGTATACACGCGGGTTAGATGTTACAAAGGTGCATATGCGTATACACGCATTTTCACGCAAAGAAAAGTGCGTATATGTTGGAGAACTTACCTTTGGTCCATGGTAGTTAGTCCTTGGTATTTGAACCTATGGTTTTGGACCATGGTACCTCGTCAGAAGTGTTGATCCCAAGTATTGGGTAAGTGGTATTGGTTTATTATGGTTTTGGACCGTGGTATTGTGGAAGGCCTAAGACTATAAAAGAAGAAGGAGATCATGTGGCAAAGGATCATTTGAATTATTATTGAATATCTGATAAAGTGCTAGATCTGGAATACTGGTAATTGGGATATGGTGCAGATCTGGATCTAAATAAAGGAGGAACCTTAGCGCAAAGAGAAGGATAATTTCTATTGATGGGTCATAATCTTTAAGTTTGAATGACTCTATCTTTGTATGATTTTGGTATGTTATGTGTGGCGCTTGCTTGATCTATAAAACTGATAATCTGGGTTAATTAGTGTTTGAATGTATAAAAGAGCAAACTATCCTTTATATATCTGTACGTAGGTTTAGTGAAGCGAAGGTGCGTATACATGCTGGTTTAGTGAATGAAAACAATTTATACGCAGGTTGTTCCAAACACAGAAGCGTATGCACGCGTGTTGCAAGTTATTAAAATAGCTTATATATTTTGAGTTGTGACCTAGCTGCTTCTGTTTATTGCTGCTGTGTTCTGGGTTCCGATTTTGGTGTGTGGTTTCTGGTACTGTGTTTCTGGTACTTTCAGAGAAGTATCTACTTGATTTAGATCTAATTGGTGAAAAGGAGATTGGTTGATTCTTGATGATTGATTGATGTTCATGGATCCAGTCTGAAAGTTTATGAAATGTGGTCCCTGGAAGAAAGAGAAGGTTTTAGCCTTCTGTAGGCCAGCACCTACATACTATTATCTTGGCTAGTGCAAGAGCTAAAGGGGGTTGTAGCTCCCTTCCAGGAGAAGCTGGAGAATGAGAGAGGGTTGTAGCTCTCTGTAGCTTACAACCTCCGTACTGGTAAAGGACTGCACCATTACATTGTAAAAGAAGTTTCTAATTTAAAAGAAGATAGAGACGAATTGCAATGGGTGGTTTTCACCCACATTGGGTTTCCACCTTATATCTTGTGTTCTTGTGTGTGATTATCTTTCTGCTCTGTTTTACTGTTTTTGGTTACTGGTTATTTGATTCTGAAACACAGATTAACAATCATCATCAGAAAGATAAATTAAATTAAAGTTTTTTTTGTATACGTGGGTCTCCTTCTACATAGCTGCATATATACGTGTGTTTAATTAACTGAAGTAGCGTATATCATTTATATTTGACTTGATAATACTGATTCCCCCCCCCCCCCCCCCTCTCAGTATTATTTCCAACAAACACTAGAAAAAATGGACCTGATCAGAATATTAGGCCTCCTTTACAACAAAATTATGTAGAAACATCCCATCCTGAAGACCCAAAGTAAGACACACAGATTAATCTGATGGGATTAGATGATGAAGATGTTGTTTTTCTGACCCAGGATGATCAAGAATTGCATATGCTATAGCAATTGCAAATCTAGTCTAGAGAGTCACTTGATTATAAACAAGGTTATGATTCTGCCATATTTGAAGTGCATAAACAGTATAACCTAAGGAGTAAAAAGAATTCTGATATCCCTGACCAAACTAAGAAAACAGTGCCAAATCAACCCAAGAAAATCAAAGAAGCCCCTATTTCTAAAATCCTCTAGATTCTCCCCAAACAAAACCAGAATCCTTCTGGCCCCACCATTGTAGATATAACCCCTAATCAACCTTCTGATGATCAACCCTTTACTTCAATTACCCCTAAAAAACCAGTTGACACACCTCAAAACACTAGATTGGAAAATTAACAAAAAGAGGTCCCCAGTAAAGGAAAAGAAGACCATCCCACTCAAATCCCTGTTGTGAAAATTCAAAACCCTCAAACCAGGAAATCTCCTTTTCCATTCAATTTGGGAGTAGAGGTAGCTAAGTTAAATATTTCATTCCCTTTAACAAAACTAATCAAGAATGAAAATTACAAAACACAGATAAATCAGACCTTGAATATTGCTAAAAATGAGGATTCTATTAACTTGTTTGATGACGAACTAGAACTTATATTTGGTCCAGATGTTAATGGAAAACCACTAGAAGAAGGAATACCACATTTCTACATTAGCCTTAACATCCGTGACAAAATTCTTCATAACTCATTGTTGAATTCTGGGGCCTCCCACAACTTAATGCCCAAATCAGTAATGGAGAAATTGAACCTAGACATTACAAGGCCTTACAAGGACTTATTTTCATTTGACTCAAGTCAAGTAAAGTGTCTGGGGTTGATTAAATACCTGTGTGTTACCTTAGTTCAATATCCTACCAAGAGCATCCTTATGGATATTGTGGTTGCTAACATCCCACCAAAGTATGGCATGTTGTTATCCAAATCATGGGAGCCAAACTTCAGGGACCCTTACAACTTGACATGTCATATGAAACAATTTTTGTTTTTGGACAACCCAAGAAGCTATACCAAGAAACTTTAATGAAATACATGGTAAGTATCCAAGATCGGCCTAAAAACTTTCCTATCTACTCCGTACATTCATACATTGATTATTTTATCTTGTATAATGCTGATCAAACATAGAAAACTCTTTTAGACAGTGTTGATACATAACCAAAAGAAATTTCAGTTTCAAAACAAGAGGAAACTATCCAAACTTTAGAACCTTCCACTAAACAAGGTAGCCAAGATAAGGAAAGGTTAGTGGAAACAGATGATGAGTGTTATGAACATGAGATTTTGTGGCATCTTGAGTTTGATGGGTCAGTCAATAAGTTTGGAGCCGGAGTAGGAGTTTGGATATACAATCTGGAGAATGATCACTCAGAAGGCCATGCATACAGACTAAATTTTAAGTGTACTAAAAATATGGACGAGTATGAAGCACTAATTTTCTTAAATTAGTTAGGAATCTAGGAGCTAAAAAAGTTTCTGTTATGGGAGACTCTAGACTAGTTATAAAACAAATTATTGTTGTATACATGAAAAAAGACCCTATATTAAGTTGTTATAGAGGAACCATTGTATAAATACTAAACACTTTCTTAGACACCAAGGTTGTTGTAATTCCTACAAAACATAATATGCAGGCTCATAGTTTAGCAATGTTTGCTAGCACTAGCAAGTTACCCTTTCAACCTAACCATCAATACACTATTGAAGTTAGGCACAAACCTGCAATCCTAGATAATTTGAAGAACTGGAAAATATTTGCTGATGACAAGCAGATAAACAACTTTTTAATCTCAGAAGAAGAGTTTGTAAATAGTAATATAGTTACTGACACATCAATAGATCCTAACACGAAAGATAAAATAGAATTAAATGAGATAGAAGTTGAAGAGATAGATAGAATTCATCCCACTAAATTTACACAATCATATATAGATAACCTAAAACAAGTTGATATTGATGAAATAATTAAGGAAGACACCAAAGTAATCAACCTCAAAGACAATTTCTTACCTAAAGGATTAACCCCTTTGGAAGACTTGTTTGATTCAAATTATGTTCCTAGAAAGCCTAAAATGGAACCTTTAAAATTTGATATAGAGGAGTGTAATATAGGCACTGATGAAATTCCAAAATTCATCAAACTTTCTAAATCATTACCTCCCACTGAAAGAGTAAAATACATTGAGTTATTAAAAGAATTTCAGGATGTCTTTCCTTGGAGTCATGAGGACCTCAAATCCTATGACATCGGCATCATACAACACACAATCCCTATAAAATAAAATGAAAAACCTTTCAGAAAAAAACTTATAAGGATTAATCCTATCCTATTACCTTCAATTGAAAAGGAAATCCAAAGAATGTATGGTTGTAAGATAATTGTACCAATCAGATTTTCTGATTGGGTTTCAAACTTGGTGCCAAATAGGAAGAAAACTGGCGAGATTAGACTCTGGGTGGACCTTAGGAACCTCAAAATAGTATCACTTAAAGACAATTTCCCTCTCCCCAAACGGATCATATTTTTCAAAGGGTAGTCAGATCAAACAAAATCACATTATTGGATGAGTTTTCTTGTTACAATCAGATCTTAGTTCATCCTGATGACCAAGCCAAGACTGCCTTCACTACTCCTTGGGGCACATTCATGTATGTGAAAATGCCTTTTGGACTAATGAATGTAGAAGAAACTTTGCAAAGGGCTATGCATATAGCCTTTGCTAAAGAAATTCATGACTTGTGATATCTCTAGATGACATTACTGTATTTTCAAAATCTAACAACCAGCATTTGGATCATCTAAGGCAGGTTTTTACTAAATGTAGGAAATATGGAATTACTTTAAACCCCAAGACATCTTTGTTTGGGTTAGAATAAGGAAATTTACTAAGTCATATATTCTAAAAAGATGGTATCCGAATAGACCCTTCAAAAATAGAAGCTGCCTTACAGATACAACATCCAAGGAACTTTAGAGAATTACAAGCTTTCTTAGGGAAAATTAACTTTCTTAGAAGATTTATCTCTAATCTAGAAGAATTAATTAGATCATTGAACAATATGTTAAAAAAATATTCAACCATAAAATGGACTGTTGAGGCTAAACAATCATTTGAAGACATTAAACTAGCCTTAACTAGAACACCAGTTTTGATCAGTCCAAAATTTGACAAAGATTTCATCTTATTTTCCTTTTCTTTTGAGCACACAATTGCTGCAGTTTTACTGCAGAAAAATGACTAGGGAAATGAACAACCTATTCCTTTCTTTAGCAAAGCCTTGAGAGATTCCCCCTTAAAATATAACATAATGGAGAAACAAGCCTTTGCTTTGGTCAAAGCCATCAAGGATTTTAAGGTGTATATTTTATATTCTCATATAGTAGCCTATGTTCCTAATTCAGTAGTCAAAGAAATCCTAACTTAGGGTGGTCCTGATGGAAAGAGGGGAAAATGGGTTGCTACTATTCTAGAATATGACATAGAAATCAAACCAACTAAGTTAAACAAGGGCCAAGGTTTAGCCAAGCTCATGGTTGAATCAAACTGTGAGGCCCTGGATATAAACTTTATTGCACAAATAGATAATGAAGAGGAGATGGCGACTCCACTAATCAGCCAGAACTTTATTGAATCACCATGGTATGCTGATATCATTTATGTTTTACTAAATTTACGAGCTCCTCCTGAATTATCTAAGACCAAAAGCAGATTTTTAAAGATGAAATCCTTAAAATTTTGTATATTAGACATTGCTTTGTTTTGGAGAAATCATTAAGGTTTTCTTCTCAATTGTTTATTAAAATATGAATCTGACAATGTATTACAAGAGTTTCATGCACGTGACGGTGGAGGACACCTTTACTGGAAAACCACTGCTAATAAGATCCTTAGATCCAGTTTCTACTAGCCTACCTTATTTTCTGATGTAAGGAAATACGTGACCTCCTGTCACAAATGTCAAATTTTTTATGGCAAGAAAAAGCTTCTACCTTTAATCCTCAAGCCAATCTCTTTTGAAATACCTTTTCAACAATGGGGTTTAGACTTCATTGGTGAAATTCACCCACCTTCCTCTGCCAAACACAAATGGATCCTCACTGCCACAGACTATTTCACAAAATGGATAGAGGCCATACCTTCAAGGCAAGCCACTGATACTATTATCATAACCTTCCTTGAAACCAACATTCTATCAAGATTTGGATGTCCAACTAAGTTCATTATTGATAATGCAACACCCTTTAAATCCAAAATAATGATAGATTTCTACAACAAGTATCATATAACCCTGGGCCATTCCACAACCTATTATCCTCAAGGAAATCAACTGGTAGAATCCTCCAACAAAAGTCTGGTGAACATCATCAAAAAGTTGTTAGAGGACAATAAGAAAACATGAAATAAAAATTTAGTCAATTCATTTTGGGCAAACAGACTAACCACTAAGAAATCAATTGGTACCTCTCTGTACTAACTATTTTATGGGATGGAAACTGTTTTTCCATCCTCCTTGGGAACACCAATGATGAACCTACTTCAAGAGTTTCAGGTTGAACAAAATAGTATCCAAAGAAGAATCAACCAAACAATACATCTTCCAAAAACTAGGTGGAAGTATATATCAGTTCTCTAGCTATGCAGGAAATGATTAAAAGATTTTTGATAAGAGAACCAAGGTTGAAGATTTTTACCTTGCTGAAAAAGTCCTAAAATGGGATTCAAGGAGGGAAGATAAAGGTAAATATGGGAAATTTGATTTCCTATGAAAAGGTCCATATGTCATTTATGCTTTCATAGGTAATAATTGTTTCTTCTTAAGAGAAATGGGCGTTACAGAAGTAGAAGGTGGACTAGTGAATGTTAGAATGCTCAAACAATATTTTAAACCTAACTACTTATTTTTACTTCCCATTGTACATATTTCATTTTTCTTCAAAGAGTTTAGATTGGATTGGATGATGATCTTTGAAGCTGAAGCACGAAGAGAAAGCACTAAGCTTTAATGATTCATTCTCATAAGTATCAATAATGTAGAGGCATAGAGGATAATTTTGCAAGCTAATATCAACAACAATTCAAATGGCCATTGGTCTACAAAGTTCTTAACATTTCACCAGGAAATGCCATCCCCAAGTGGAGCCATTGTTAGGTTCCTATACCAATAAAAGTCATAATTTTGATTGACTAAGGTTAAGCCTTGTAATATTGTACATACCTTTGCTTTCGGAAAATGTTTTCCATATTAAAAAATTAAAAAATGTAAAGAGAGTATGTCCTAAAAGAATAATCAAAGGAAAAAAATAATGAAAATAGGTCAAAAAAATGAAATATATGAAACCCAAAAAGACAAAAAAGAGACCATGAAAGTGTGCAAGTCAAAATGCCACTGCTATTTACTTTTATGCATAATAAATTATTGTGTGCATCTTGTTACTTATGCCACAATCCATGATAGTCAAAATGTTTAATCTCGGCTATTTCATACTTTGAATTTTATGTTTATAGGTAGTGAATAAATCTGACCAAACAGTGTACCTATTTGTCATGACCCTCACTCTTGCATTTCACGTGTTAGGTTCCTATACCAATAGGTTTCATTTTTCATGATTGACAGTGGAAGGGATAAATATGTTCATCATTGCAGGTTGCAAAGGTTCCATATTTTGTATACAGACTAAGAAAATTAAAAAACAAAAAGAGGGTATGCCTTAAAGAATAATCAAAAGGCAAGAAAATCAATTGGTCACAAAAGAATAGTGAAAATGAACCGCAAATTAAGGACCAAGAAAGTGGCCAGTTAAAATGCCACTACTATCTTATTGGCAGCATCACAGTCTGCAAATACTGCTACTAATCATACTTGATGGATGGCCCAACAGTTTAATCTGGACCATGCCATGTTTAAATTGCTTGTTGTAGAATAGAGAATGATTCATGTCCAAACAGCTCAAGCTTGGCAGATGACTAGCTAGGTAGAGAAATGAAGGAGCCCAACTGCTTAATCTGGGTCCTTGGAAGAAATAAGGGTAGATTTAGATAGGAGGGCAGTCAAAAGAAAAAGAGGACAATCAGGGTTTGCTAATTCAAGTGCACCCATTTCAAGTGAAGAAAAAATGTTAGGATTACTAGTCTGGGTAAGTAGTGTAAGGTTGCAGAAGTAAAGGTGCCATTACCATTTGGCTTATAATGAACAACTCATCTCATTCAGGATATTGGCACCATGGCAGAGGTTTGATGACATAAACGGAAGCATGTCTAATTTCCCCTTTTCCCCCAAAGATCATTTATTAACATCCCCCAAGGACCTTGGGATCTGCCCAAAAGTCCTGTTTCACTTCATTCCATAACAAGTACCAAGTCAAACTATGAGTTTACTCAAGGAAAACAAGCCACATTTCTTGTGTAAAAATCACTATTCTGAATTCCATTTCTCTAATACAACTAAGTTTCACTTCATGGACTTAGTTTTTCCCCCTGCATTTTCACCTCACAAAGTCATATTAACAACTGATTTATTATTTAACTCCTTAAGCATTGTTCCCCCTCCCTAGTTCTACAAAAAACTATATAAAAATCCCAAAAAATCTATTAAATACCCTATCCCTGGCAATATAGCTATAAAAGTCATGTCTTGGGGAATGTTTAGTCCATTCAGGACTAGTGTTAACCCTCCTTCACCCTAAAGACTATGTGTTTCATTGAACCCTTGGTTAAATTTAACAACCATATTGTCCCCGCTCATATACTTTATTCTTTTCACCCCCCCGTGTTAATGTTCAAAGGTTTGTTTATACATTAAATAAACACATAAGCGGGCATGTTTGTAATAAACCTTCAGTTAAACCTAAGTCTAAACCCTCCCACTCCTATTTTTATTGTTATATATATGGCGGGTCCCGTGCCCAACCCTCCGCCAACACGTAGTCCCCACCAACCGTCTGATGCACAGCGATCTCGATCCAAAGGTGGGCGGTCGATTTCACAGGCAAACAGGCGAAGGTTTAGCGTCTGGGGATTGGCGGTTTCACCGCCGTACCCCCGCCACGTGTCGCTTTCCCGGGGTGTTCGGAGCCCCCCCCCTCATATCGCTTATGACCTAAGGGTGGTGTGGGTAATACCGGAAACCACCCTCCGCCCTATGATGTCACACCCGTGTCACCTATGACGTCAGTGCCCGCGTCCCCCACCACTACTCCACGTCGCCCCCACGTCATCCAACCGCGTCCACGCCCTGCCACCGTGTCACCGCCACGTTGTCATCCTCGTCAGCCGCCACGTCATCCTGCCATACCCGGGACCCACCTATGATGTCATCGCCAAAAAGCGCCAATTTCGCATAAAACCATGAGAAAGGGCCATTTTATATCATTTTCACGACTTATTTCCAGAGCGCTGTGCAAGCTGTTTATGACGATTTGCCGCCAAACTCGGAATTTGACCATTTGAGCTACCACCACCTGCAAATTCAAGGCAATTTCTTACCATTCCACCAATTCAATGTCCTCGGAGCTGCAAAAACCAGGTACTTGCCCACAGTTCACCTATTTTCACCCTTGTTTTCGCCAATTTTCTCCAATTTACCTGCAAAAAATTTTGCAAGCTGCCCACTAGGCCAATTATGTACTTAAATATTGCCTAAATTCCCTGGTTAAGCTCATGCTCCAACAAAACTCGGTAAACCTGCGCCCTTCTGCAAAATTCACCGTTAAAGAGTGATTTTAAGACCTGAGCTGTCGGCATAATTCAATACAACTGTATAGTGATCCCTCTCACTAGAATTTCCTCTGCGAAGCTCCAGCTACTTAGCTCAAAAACAATATGTTTCTCTGCATATTGCCCCACAATTTATCAATCCAGTAAACAAGTCTGTTGAAACTCTGAAAAATTTCCTTTCCCATAAATACAAACAGGACTAGTCACTCCCAAGTATAAATTTAGTTTGCAGTCTTCACTAGTTTCACTACTCTTGAGCTCAAGTATTAATCCAGAAAAGATTTCAATATGGCCACTCCATCAACTCTAGATGTAGCTCCTATCAATACATCTAACAAGGAGCTTGAAGCAATTCCTTTAGTGGACAATGATTTCCTCATTCAAGATTTTGTTGGAGAGAGGAACCACTTGCATACCTTCTGCCAGCTGAGGAATAGCCACTTAAGCAACAGTGACATGTATGGCATCTGGGAGTCATATCTTCCCACCTATTTCTTGCCTTCTGTGAATGTTTTCCCTGAAATAATCCACCTCTGTGCTGAGAATTATGACCAGAGCCTCAGAGCTATCAAGTCTCCATCTGGGAGCATACTTTTTCACATTACTCCTGATTCATCAATCAGATGCTCAATTTCAATCAGACCCAACTGCTCTTCCCTTTTTCCATAAAATACCTGCTGGATGAAGGCTCCAAGCTCTTCAGCACTGAGATTGCTACAATTTCCAAGATTTTCATGAGAGCAGACCGCCAACCTACTGGGCCACCTCCTTTCCTGTATGTAAATTTCAATGAGGTAGGCAAGCTGCTTGTAGACATGATATCCTCAGTGTTGGGTTTCTCAACAAGTGAACATATTGATGAAACATTGTTGGTCCTTTTGTCTGCATACAGCCTTGGGAAGCCCCCTACTATGAAATACAACTATGCCAAGTTCATTACCAACAAAATATATGACCAACTACTAAAGCTGGACAGGGAGGCAATATTTAAGTATTCATCATACATCTATCACCTGTTCATGTACTATCAGACAGATTGCTTCCAATGCCCTATCAAGAAGCTGGATTCACAGGGTGAGAGGAGGTTTGTTATCTTCTGGTCTTCAGCTTTTCATCATGTCCAGAACTCTCCATATTCTTACTGTGAGTTCATTGACCAATTTGTATATCCAGTCACATGCCTTTTGAAAAGAACTCCTCCTCCTAGGTTGTCATGTGACATGCAGAAAATATTGCAGCTGTCCAAGAATTATAAAATAGGTGATTGGTATCTATACCAAAATCACACAGTCATCACGTTCTATGGTTGTGAGCTCTTCCCTTATAGGCTCCCAAGATATGTGCCTATGAGATTGTTTGCCTTGGAATACTATAGGCAACTCATCAATTC
>APFE031086868.1:0-13807 GCA_000404065.3 Pinus taeda
TACTTCATTTCATTAATGGAAAATACCGAAATATGCTTACAACCAGAAATGGAAATAAACTAGCTAGGGCGATGGTAGCTTATATCTAAGAAGAGATGTGGCAGCTACATGCCTCTGAACTGTTCCGAACTGTGTTTCAATGAGGCTCGAAGGCCTATTTATTGTTGAGAAACAATGGAAAACCCTTCACATTCCAAAACCTACCCCTAGAAGATGAAACGCCAAATTGTGGGCCCCGTTTTGGGTAAATTGGTACATCAATTTCCCATGGTCGTAACTTTGGCATACGATCTCCGTTTGATGCGTATGATAGCTCGTCAGAAAGATCTATCCAATAAATACCACTTTGGGAAGGGCAACATCGGTCCATGGACCCATGTTGCCCCCAGATTTCCCAAAAAACGTCGTTTAGGGCCTCAAAACGGCTCCGAAAGTTCAGGAGCTGAAAAAACTGCTAAAAATAGTAAATTGTGCTACAATTACGGAAACTGAAAAACTGAAAGAGACAGTTGTGGGGGTCCAAATGGGATAGGTGGGTGGCCACCAACATCCACCTAGATCACACTTAGAAATAGAATATTGTTGTAAAAGATATGACATCTAGAACAATGCCATATCTTAGGCTCCAATTTAGAAGTAGAGTTAGTAGATTGGTTAGAATGGCATTTATTGTAAATGGACACCTGTTAATTAAATAAGTAGTCCACAACTAGAATAGGTTAGGAAATTAAGCTTATATGTAGCTCATTCTCCTGATTGTAGGAGTGTTGGGGTGTGTGTGTAAACTCCTGCAAAATTATTGTGTAATTTCTTTTTTGATTAATAAAATTGTGTGTCTGAGGACACTTCTTCCCTTAAAAAATGTGGCTTAATTTGAAATGATTCTAGGATAACACTGACAAAAAGAGTCCCTAGACACTGGTAGGTTGGCCTGTGAGAGCATCGACATGTCCCTGGATGCTGTCATTCCCATAGCATGAGAGCGACCGGGGGTTAAGTTTTCCAAAAGTTTAGTGGGACCCAAGGGCAAGCTGCCTAAAGTGTCAGATTTGTTCTTGAGGGTCTTGAGGCTGATGTTGAATGTATGTATGGTGTGTTTTTGTCGATTCCAATTCCTTAACGTGACTTAGGAGTTTGAATCATACCATAGTTTCCTCTTGTTTCATGCTTACCCCAGTTGGCTAGTTGTTTGGGTAGATGTGGGAGGAGGGTGTTACAGTGTGGTATCAAGGCATGGTTCACCCCTTGGACTAGATGGGCTATGTGTTGGTCATGCATGCATGTCACTTGCATGTGTGTATCTTACACTTGCATTCCATGTGCTTGTTACATTTTCATAACGTTGATCATGGTGGTAGTGACGTCGTCCTGTGAAACTTGATGTTGTTGTTGTGGAATGCATCGTCATGAATGTATGACTGGTTACATGTTGCTATATGTCGTTTACATGTATTGTTAGTGTATGCTTGGTTACATTATTTTATGGTTGGTTACATACTTTTATGCATGATTGCATGTATCATTCTTGTAGGTTTGGTTTTGAGTGTTGTTAGTTTATGCTTCATCATACGTGTTTATGCATATGTGTGGATGGTTATGCATCGCTTATGCATTCTCATGTTTGTATGTGGTCAAGTGTATAGTAACATAATGATGGTTGTTTTCATGCATGAGGTTTTTGTATGTGTTGTTGACAAGGTCATGCATTGATGAATGGACCCTAGATAAATTGTTCATTTCATGGTCATATGCTTATGTATTAAGTGTTTATATGTTGTCATGATTATGTTATACATCTATCATGTTGATTTTTTTTATCTTGCAGATAAGGTATCCTCCCCGAAATATACTAAGGTACATTGGTTTATTTTGATTTGGTTTAGCTGACATGATATAGCTTACATGAAGAAATATGAAATGGCTAGGAAGATGGTTGACTACAAAGACTCTCCCTATGAATCAGAGGAGTAGTATAGTGTTGGGAAATCTTCCAATTTGGAAGTTACACTGAGAAGCTTAAAGGAAGAGATAAGGAGATGCAAGGTAGATAATGACTGAATCATGCAGGCACAAAAGCTAGCAGAGGTGAATGCAGTGATACTTCATATCTTGCCAAATTTGCATCAATAGGGTCCACTTCAGATTATCCATGAGAAGGAGGATAAAACTAATGGGGCATATGGTAGCATATTGCATGGTGGTCACAGGTCAGATAGTGATGACACGATCAAAGATGGAATATTTTTGGACACTCTGGATAGGAGAAAGGATAGACATAGGTACCATTCTAGTTCTGGTTATGGCAAGCATGATGATCGATATCGTTATCATCCTTATAGGAGGAGTGATAGGGGATACTTTCCATAGGATTTTAGGGAAGAAAAGCCACCAGCATTTGATGGAGAGATGAAGAAATCATAGGATGTGGATGCATGGATTCTTGGCATGAAGAAGTTCTTCAAGTTCCATGACTATTCAGAGAACATGAAGGCTAGAGTGGACACATTCAGTCTCAGAAGTAAAATAGACATTTGGTGGGAAGATGTGAAGAGTGTCAGAGGTATACATGAGGAAGATTTGAGTTGGAGTGAGTTTGAGTGGCTATTCAAGAAGAAGTACCTATTAGAGAGATACTTTGATGACAGGGAAAAGGAATTCTATTAACTAGAAATGGGATCCATGATAGACAATGATTACACTAACAAGTTCTTGGAGTTACTGAGATATGTGCCTTACCTTAAGGAGGAGAAGGCCAAGATTCAGAGATTCACCGGTTGGTTACTGATGGAATTCAAATATAAGATTGAGTTTGATGAGCCTAGATCATTGGAAGAGGCCATCTGTAAGCTAAAACATTTCTATGAACAATTGAATTGTAGATCTGAGATGAAGCCAAACTAGAAAAGTAAAGCAAAGAGAAAAGGAAAATGGGACAAGAAGCAGGTAAGACCATAAGATTCAGGTAATAAAGAGAATGTTACACCACCTAAGAGGTTCAATGCATCAAATAAAGGATAGGGAAAGTGATTTGAGGAGCATAACAAGGGTGTAGGCTGGAAGCCTATAGAGTGTTGGACTTGTCACAAGGATCATCTCAGGAGAGATTGTTTGTAGAATCAGGGTGGTAGACCTCCGATATATAGTGTGTGGGAGGCACATATGATTAGGGATGTTGGTCAGAGTGTTCCTCGTATTTATGCAGCGTTGGGTAAAAATCAGGAAGACCATCAGGAATTTATCATTGAGATGGATGGTAAGATTTGTGATCAAGTTATTTTTATTTTGATTGACCTTGGATCTAATTATAACTATGCTAATCCTGACTTGGTGGATAGCGTGGTTTGAGTAAGGATTTGCATGCAGAGTCTTGGTTAGTGAAATTGGCTACAGGTACGAAGAAGTGATTTCATCATTGGGTAAGAGCTTGTGCATTTGATTTGAACAATATTCCTACCACAACACATTTGAATGTATTACAATTGGGACCATATAGTATGTTATTGGGCATGGATTTTTTGTATCTTCATAGAACCAAGGTAGACTATTATGACAAATATATTGAATTCTCGCATGAGAATGGAGAACCAAGTGTCTTATAGGGTAAGAAGAAAGACACATCAGTTAGGATGGTTACAACTATGCAAGAAAATCGAAGCTGTAGCAAAGGGTGCAAGATATTCATAGTGCACATTTATAGTGATAAGGGTAAGGAAGTTGAGGATGCAGATGTGTTGAGAAGGTACCATGTCCTACAACAGTTCAAGGATGTATTTCCTGAGGATATTTTAGAGTTGCCACCTCAAAAGGAGTTATAATTTTCTAATGCGTTAGTGCCAAGGGCAACTTCAGCATCAAAAAAACCTTACAGGATGAACACACCCTAAGTTGGTGGAGTTAAAATTGTAGTTGAAGGAAATGTTAGATGAGGGATACTTTAGGCCAAGTGTATCATCATGGGGAACACCGGTATTTTTTGTGAAGAATAAATATGGAACTCTCATATTGGGAATTGACTACAGGTAGTTGAACAAAGTGACCATCAAGAATAGGTTCCCTTTACTGAGGATTGATGAATTGTTCGATTAGTTGAAGGGAGCAGCAATGTCCTTAGAGATTGATTTGGGATCTAGATACCGTTAGGTACGCATCAAAGAGGACATTTACAAGACCACTTTCTAGACTAGGTTTGGGGACTATGAGTTTGGTGCAGTTCCATTCAGTTTGGCTAATGCTCCAACTACATGTATGTCCTTGATGAATAGTGTTTTGAGTCCGTATTTGGATCAGTTTGTTATTGTGTTCGTTGATGACATACTAGTATATTCTAAAAATGGTGAAGATGTTGAGTGATAAAAGGTTCCTTTTTAACTCCTAATTATCTTCACATTAATTATCAATCTGTGCAGGTCTTTCTATTTCAAGAGTGTACACAGTATGTGGCAGCTATTTAACTCAGAGAGTAATGCTTCTAAATTGCAGTATAAGTCTTTTAAATACAAGAGTAAATGGATGCAACAAGTAAATTCTAATTGCAATTAAATGAAAACTCAATCCTTCAATGAAATCAAATCCTACTAGTAACAACAATATGAAATTCCTATAATAGCAATATCACTTAAGAGTACAACAGTGATAACTCTTCTCTTAGAGATTGATTGAATTTAAATCAAACACACTACTCTGTAAAACAACGATAACATCAATCTAAGGGACTAAAAACAGTAGTTAACTCTCATTGCAGTTGATTACATCAAGCAGGATATTCATCTAGGAAACTCAATCCAAAGTGAAAGGAAACTAATTAAACAATATTGTTGTAAATTATATAAAATAGAGCTATTCTGCTAATGCAAAGAAATAAGGAACAATAAAGAAATAATAATAGCAGAAAGCAATAAACTATTAACTGTCACACTTGCAAGAATCATAAATATATGGCACAGGTGAAGCAGTGAATTCCACCGGAAGCCAGGCCCTTAGCTGCTAGCATACAATGCTGGTTACTTCAGGTAAATGAAAAGAAACAACAACTCCTCTTATATATTAATCATGATAGAGTATTACAATGTATTTGTGTTCTTCACTACAACGAAAGTCTATAATTGAGAATTACAATAATAATAACAATAGTCTTCCCCTTCCTTCTTATAATCGTTTCCTTTTATGATGAGAAAGGGGTAAAAGAGATAGATGATAAAAGCAATCCTTTAGGATCTCTCGATCCTAAGGGATTCGCGCAATTTTCTATCTTCAGACATCTTTCCCTTCTTGCACTGATCCAGTTGATTTGCTTTTGGACATATCTGCAACTGCCACGTCCTTCCTTAGCTTGATACTTTTTCACTGTCCCTTAATTAGGGAACAATAGTTGTCCCTTTTCGTACTTTCCTGCATAAATAAGGATGATAATTAGCCAAAGCATAACTGTAAATAATTTTTGTATTTCTTACCGTAATTTCTTAATAGATTAGTGCATTGAGATATAGAAATGATGAGAATAAAGGAAAAGGATAATAAGTTAATAGTAAATGTTCCATGTTTATCCTTTAGGAAATTCATATATAGCCTTGTACCACTCATCAAGATACTAAATAATAGGGCTGCGGAACCGAAAACCTAGCTAATAAGGACCTTCCCTTAAGATGAGATTACTATAAATGACAAAGCATTCTGCAACCAGTTTAAAATTTTTATAGTTGAATGGTTCTCTATTCTATACATTGTTATTGGAAACTATCCATCTAAACTTGGCTGCGGCCAAGGAGCTTTCCTGAATGGAAATGAAATAATATACTCCTTTCTGGACAATCTCTTTTTGAATAGGCCCCAGAGTTTTGATTACTCCTTCCCTGTTCATCAAACTTTTGTGATTGGCCATCATTTGTAATGAATGTTTTAGTTCACCTCTAACCCAAAGGTCCAGTCCATTTTCCTTCCTCTCGAATGTGTTGTGAGCTTTGAACCATTTCAGTTGGTTAACATCGAATGAAATAAAATCTTGAAATTGTACATCCCCTACAAAAGTACTAGGGTTCTTTCCAGTTTCTTCTTCTAATACAAAATTGTGTAAATAAAATTCATACAGCAGCCTTTGTACTTTTACCCCATAATGTTTGCAATAGTTTATGAAATCCTCAATTGTTTTCAATTCTATGGGTTTTCAGCCTTGACAGCTTTGATTTTCAGCTATAAATATCTTTCTAGCAAAAATAAAGCGTAATTGTTGGTAGGGGATCTGCATGCCAAAACATCAGTGTATAGTGAACAAAGGGTATCCATTTGACTCATGACCTTCTCCAATCTGATCTTCATTTTCTCAATTCTTTCCTCTGCCCTTCGGTATTTATCGAAGGTCTCACTTTCTGATGCATTCATATCCTGTAGTTGCCTCTGTAATTCTTGGTATCTTTGTTGGGGGACAATATCTACCTCAAGCCGTTCTATGGTAAGCTGAGTCTGTGCCAGATTGTCTTGAAGATCTACTATACTAGGGTCGCTGCTTGTCATAATATCTTTGTCTTGAATATCTGTCTGCGTATTCTTGTTATGAGAGTGAATTTTTATTGTCTACACATTCTTATTATGGGACTGAATGCTTATAGTCTGTGTACTTTTATTATGAACAATCTATCCTTCTATCTGGGTGGTTGTGCTGTTGGAGGTTACCACCTCCATTTGAATAGCTAAGTTACGAAAATGTATACTCTCTGTTTGGGTAGCTGCTTCTACAACTGTTGCATCTTGTTCCTTAACAATTTGAGTGAATATGGGCTCAGTTTCAGTCCCAGTAACCTTTGTATCATGAAATTTAGTTTATATCGCTACATTTATTATTTCCGGGGTTTTGTTTGAAACTTTCCCCTTTCTTAATGTCCTTATCTTTGCCTGAGTCTTTTTACTAATTTCTGTAGCCTCTGTTGTTCCTTTCTAAGTTTTTTACTTTTGTTTTTCTTCTTTTCAGGAGGAACAACTATTCCACTAATTGTTTCCACTGTTAGCGAGATTGGTTGCTCATCTAGGCTTTGTTCTACAAGAGCTATGTCCTTACCTTGGATTATTTCTATTTCTCCTATTTGGCCTACATCCTCTGTATTTAAACTGACCCAACTGGGTTCTACTAAAGGTGTATTACTAAATTGGTTCACCACTTCTTGGGTAGGTTTTTCTCTTGTCTCTTCTCTGCCACTTATGTTTTTTGATATAGTTCTATCATGGTCAGAGATCTCTACAGATTGTGTTGCCCCAATGTTCAAATTGAGGGGACTTTCAGGTTGTATGAACTCATTCATATTGGCCAAAATCTGGGCCAATTCAATATCTTGTAGTAAGTCACCTAGGGGACTTGACGTTGAGAGAGGTTTTGATTCAACTCTTCCTTCTTCTTCGGACTGCCTTAATTCTCCCTCATGATCCAACTCAGGGTTTTCCTGGCCTTCTATTTGCAATTGTTGTTCACTTTCTGATCTAGACAATTCCATATGCTGGGTGATACTTCCCTAGGGTTTTTAGCTGTTCCTAAGTTCTTCTTCATCCTAACAGAATGTCTGTGTTTTCAGGGAATGTTGGTGGTATTGGTAGTCCGTTTCCTTTTTGGAATAGGGTTAGGTACACATAGATCCAAACCCCCTTCAACGGAAAATACTAATTCCTTCCAACTTGACTATTGTTGGGCGAGGTTGTAACTTACTATCAGCCTAATCAAGTAATGGTGGCTCACAACAGTCTCTATATGCCGGGAATTTTTAATGCTTCGAGTAGTGTCATGCAATAAGAAATTCAAATACGTGGGCAAGTTTACAGAACATTTTTTTTCAGACCTACTAATAATTTAAGGTGATGTGGCCTTACCACAACTTTCCTACCATGGCATGTGATATATCTCTGAACGACTCCGGCCAATTCTATCCATGGTTCTCCAAGGGATGAAGGTTGAACTCATTTTCCTTTGACAATCAAGTCCTATCCCTCATCCTGAAAGACTACAATAGTGTCCTGCAACCTCAATTTTTTATGAGTCCATATGAGTCCGACTACTAGTAATCTGGACAGTTCAGCTATTACTGTGTCTGTCACTGTAATTTGCCTTCTTCTTATCATAGAATGTTCATTCTATAAATTCTATAAGAATTTGATAGCAATTGCTTCATTGGGTTTCAATTGTCGTGTGAAATATGTTATCCAGCCAACTCATGCTAGAATTTCTCTTGCTGCATCAGAAATAGCCAGTATTAATGACTATCTTCGCATTGTTCATCCTCCCATACTGCCTGGATTCTACAAACTATTAGTATCGTAGAGATGTTACAACAATAGATAGAACTGTGCTTATGGAACAACAAGTTGTTATAATGGTTATTTCAAATGATGCTTTACAGGCGAAAATATCATTATTCTAGGACTTGCTATTGTATCACATACTTCGTAATCATGGAATGTTGAATTGCCCTACATAATCTAATAAATAACTAACACGCCTGCATAACTATACTAGGGATTCACCCTCCTTAAAATGATAGGTCACCTTCAACCGATTAAATGAAGGAATGACATACTCACAGCGATGTACATGAGTGGTAAAAATGGAAAGGTATACAGATTTATGATAGGATCACAAAAGATATCAGGGTGCTGAAAGCAATGCATAGAACGAGAATTATGAATAAATGTGGAGATGCCATGGAGTGATTCGAAAAGGGAGAAAGGACATATGACATGGAAAATATGCTTTGCGGTCATTATTCCACTTAAACCAATATGATTGACTTTTAAAAGATACGTCATGCATAAAGGCTCAAAAATAAATTAGGAACATAATCTCTTTGTAGTAAAGATAAAGAATAAGAAAAGGGAGTTATAATAACTATTGATGTCGAAAATATGACTCCAATACCATCAGTAGAGCTTCTGTTGCCCACAAGTGTTTATAACCTTGACAGAGTTTCATTTTCACCCTTTGGAACCATGATCCTTTATGTATAATTAGGAAAGTGCCTTATGATGTTACAATGCAGGCCATTGTGCTGGCTTAGTGACCAGATGAACATAATTCCATTGACGGGGGAGGAGCGAAAGGTGGGAAAGTCATCTCGTGATGAGACCTCCTATTCCAAGGACGTTATTTTTCTGATGCATCCATTGGATCATATCCCTAGTGTGGTGGCCATAGTGGGAATGCCACTTTGCTGCTTCCTTATAATCATGAGAGGCTAGCTCATGATGAGACCCCCTAACCCCCATCTGACAAATTATAGAATTGTTAGTAAACATATCTATATTTGTTTCTTCCGCTTTTTTTTTAGACAACACTTCCTATTTATATATAGAGGGTGGCTCATGGTGGAAGAAGTCTGAACATACCAATAGAAAAAAATATGCCCTTAATATTATTCAATCATAATGAGCAGAGAGAAATATAGGGATTAGGGAAGAACTAGCATGGTACAAATAATCAATCATTTTGATTTATAGTGAATATAAGGACAACAAAGTGATATAGATGTTTGTGTCCTTCCCTTTTTAATCAATACAAAATAATCTCATTAAAGATGATAATATTCGATTTGCTTGTTCTAGTAACCTTCAAATTTTGTATCCTTACATATATGTTTGTATTCTTGCCCCACAGAGGATCATAGAGGGTGAAATAATATTAACAAGGTGCTTATTTCCTAAAGAAAACCTCACACAAAGAGTGTTGTTCCTTAAAGAGAACAACAAGAAAAGACACACAAAAAGGTGTTGTTCCTTGAAGGGAACATCAGCTGTTCCCTGTAAGGAACAACTAATGAAAAATACATGTGGATGGTGTTGTTTTGTGTCAAGAAAAACAAAAGGATATATACATGACAGTGTTGTTCCTTATAGGGAACAACAACTGTTCCTTAGGAGGAACAGCAGGAAGAAAAATTACACACTGAAACTGTTATTCCTTAGACGGAACAACAAATGTTCCTTAGAGGGGACAATAGTTGTTCCTTAGAGGGAACAACAATTGTTCCTTATAAGGAACAATGAAAAGAGAAAAATAATTGGATTTGAAATTGTTGTTCCTTAGTGGGAACAACAGTTGTTCCTTAGAGGGAACAACAGTTCCTTAAATGGAACAACGGAAAAACAAATGCCAACAAAAATGTTGTTCCTTAAAGGGAACAGTGGATGTTCCCTAGAGGGAACAACAATTGTTCCTTATAGGGAACATCAACTATTCATTAAAGGGAACAACAACTATTCCTTAAAGGGAACAGTGAGAAAACAAGTCCAAATGAAACTATCATTCCTTAGAGGGAACAATAGTTGTTCCTAAGAGGGAACAACAAAAAGCAAATACACACAAAACTATTGTTCCTTAGAGGGAAAAACAACTGGTCCTAAGAGGGAACAACAAAAACAAATACATGCGAAACTATTATTCCTTACAGGGAACAACAATTGTTCCTTAAAGGGAACAACAAAAAGCATATAGACACGAAAGTCTTGTTCCTTAGAGGGAACGACAGTTGTTCCTTAGAGGGAACAACAATTGTTCCTTAAAGGGAACAACACGAAAATAAATAAATAGGGAACTATTGTTCCTTAGAGGGAGCGACAGTTGTTCCTTAGAGGGAACAACAAATGTTCCTTAAAGGGAATAGCAAAAATCAAATACACATGAAAGTGTTGTTCCTTAGAGGGAACAATAGCTGTTCCTTAGAGGGAACAACAACTGTTCCTTAAAAGAAACAACATGAAAACAAATAAACAGGGAACTTTTGTTCCTTAGATGGAATGACAATTGTTCCTTTGGGGGAACAACAACTATTCCTTAAAGGGAACAACACAAAAATATGTACACAAAATTGTTGTTCCTTAGAGGGAATGACAACTGTTCTTTGGAGGGAACAACAATTGTTCCTTAGAGGGAACAACAAAAGAGAATTTATATACAATTTATACAAGAAAATTCAATCAAAATAGAAAGAAAATTTTTATGTAAAAATTTCAAAAACAAATGAATTGTTCACTGGGCTAATGCTGAGGATCGTTTGCCCCTTGAGCCAGAATCTGTATGGTGGAATCTTCCCGTAATTGTCGGCAAAAGGACTCCCTCATAAGTGGTTTGTTGTAGATTCATACTCGATGTCCATTCGCTTTAAAAGAGTAACCAGACCCAACAATGGTGTCTAATGTGAGGGTGCCATTATCTTGTACCTTTTGTATCTCATAAGGTCCTAACCATCTGGTTTGGAGTTTTCCCAAGAAATCATAGAACCTAGAGTCGTACAAGGGTGCCCAATCTCCTTCATGGAATATCTTCTTTTTGATAAGGGCATCATGCCATTGTGCTCTTTGTTGCTGAACCAGTGTAGTGCGCTGAAGAGCTGATAGCTGGGTTTCATCCAATTCATTGATTTGATGTAGCCTATTAATTTGTGCTTCGCTTAAGTCCAAGCCTACCTCGTGAGCTATTCTCAATGTCTAGATCTCAAATTCAATTGGGAAGATAGGTTCTTTGCCAAACACTAGCTGATATGGGGAATATCTCGTGGTATTTCTCCATTTCGTGCGGTATTCCCACAGGGATTCTCGCAATCGAGTAGCCTAGTCACGTCTATGTGATGCAACTGCCTTTGTGAGTATTGCCTCGATTAACTTATTGTTGCTTCTACCTTGCCATTTTCCTGCGGGTGGTATGGAGTCGTGATTCTGTGCATGATATGATGGTTCTTTAATGTTGCAACGATCTTATGTCCTATGAATTGTGGTCCTCCATCGGTAATTACCTCTCTAGGCAAGACATATCAAACAAATAGTTGGAAAATAAAGTGGATTACCGAGTCCTCTGTGGCCCTTGGTAGTGTCTCTGCCTCCACCCATTTACTCACATACTCAATTGCAACTAATATATAAGTCTTTTGATTAGAGGATGGGTTTATTGGGCCGATGAAATCTAACACCCATCACTCAAAAGGTTCAATGACTATCTGCAGGTGTAGCGGCATCTCATCAAACTGCTTAGGGCGTCCCATTCTTTGGCAACTGTCGCATGCCTGGACAAACTTCTTGGCATGTTTAGAAATGGTGGGCCAATAATAGACCATCTGTAATACCTTGTGACTGGTCCGGTGTTCTGCAAAATGCCCGCCGCAAGGTCCATCGTGGTAAGCTTTCAAGATGTCGAAGATCTCATCTTCCCCGACACATCTTCTTATGTGCATATCATCCCCTGTATGAAATAAATAGCCTCCGATCTAAGAGAATCACATGCTGCACTGTACTATTTGATTTCTTTCGTTAGGCATCAAGTGCTTGGGTAACTTGCCTACTGCCAAGTAATTTGTGACATTCGTGCACCACGGTGTTATTACAGTTACAAAAAATAAATGTTTATCAGGAAACTGGTCTTCTACTACTTTCGAGTCATCTGTCTTTGGCATCCGTGAAAGGAAATATGCTACTGGATTTTCTTTTCCTGGTCGATCTTTGATAGTGATATTGAATTCCTGGAAAAGAATCAACCATCTTGCCACTCTTCCATTTGTAACAAGTTTATTAGTTAGATATTTAATAGCAGAGTGATCAGTGTATAAAACCACAGGGTATCCTTTTATATAATATCTAAATTTATTGATAGCATAGATTACAACAAAAAATTATTTTCAGTAACAGTATAATTTAATTAAGTAGGAGATAGATTTTTGCTGATATAGTATATTGCATATGGCTTTTTATCTTCCTCCTAGCTGAGAACTACTCCAATGGCTGTGTTTGAAGCGTCGAATGAAATCTGGAATGGAAAATCCTAGTTTGGGCCCCTTAATACTATGGCTTTTGATACAAGCCACTTTAAATCTTGAAAATCACTGTCACATTTATCAGTCCAAATGAAATCAATATTTCGTATTAATGCATATAGTGGTGCAGCAATTTGAGAAAAATTCTTTATAAATCTTCTATAATAGCCAAAAAATCCCAAGAAACTGTTTACCTTAGTTTGTGTGGAAGGGGTAGGTATTAAAAGAATTATCTAAATTTTTGTTGGATCTACCACGATTCCAACTACTGAGATATAGTGACCCAAGATGAGGCCCTCGGTCATCATCATGTGGCATTTTTCATGGCTTAAACAGAGTCTGGTGGCAATGCATCTTTGTAGAACTTTCTCTAATGATTGTAATGCTAGCTCGAAGTCATCTCCATAAGGTGTAAAGTCATCCATGTATACCTCGAGCCCTTCATTTATCAAATCTAAAAAAATGTTGAGTACAACCCTTTGAAATGTGGTAGGTTCATTGCACAGCCTAAAAGGTAAGACCCTGTAAGCGAATGTTCCCCAAGGGTAGGTAAAGGTATTCTTATCCTGATCTTCAGGGGAAATATGAATTTGATTGTATCCGTTGAAGCCATCTAAGAAAGAAAGTAATTTGTTCCCTGCCAATGTGTCAAAGACCTAGTCAATGAACGGAAGGGTAAAATGGCCTTTTTGCGTTGCTTTATTAAGCTCTCTATAGTCAACACATATATGCCACTTTCCATTCTTTTTTGGCACCACTACTAATGGAGAGACCCATTTGCTGTCAGATATGGGGTAGATGAAGTTTACATCTAACAATTTTTGTAATTCAGCTTTAACAATATCTTTAAGTTGAGGATTTAACCTCTCACTACAACAAATCCTGTGATTAGCATCCTTTTTTACTTCTTTTTTTGCATCTAGAGCCCATTTTTGGTGCTAGTTGCATCCATTTATCAAATATGGTGCAAAACTTGACACAAAATTTGCATCGAGTTTTGCACCACGTCTTACACCAAGTTTAGCACCAGGTATTGC
>APFE031086875.1:0-14561 GCA_000404065.3 Pinus taeda
TTCATTTCATTAATGGAAAACACTGAAATATGCTTACAACCAGAAATGGAAATAAACCAGCTAGGGCGATGGTAGCTTGTCTCTGAGAAGAGATGTGTGGCTACATGCCTCTGAATTGTTCTGAATTGTGTTACAATGAGGCTCGAAGGCCTATTTACTATTGAGAAACAATGTAAAACCCTTCACATCCCAAAACCTAACCCCAGAAGATGAAACGCCAAATTGTGGGCCCCGTTTGGGTAAATTGGTACATCAATTTCCCGGGGTAGTAGCTTTGGCATATGATCTTCGTTTGACGCGTACAATAGCTCGTTAGAAAGATCTATCCGAGCACTACCACTTTGGGAGGCCACATCGGTCGGTCCATGGACCCATGTTGCCCCAGATCTCCCAAAAAACGTCGTTTAGGGCCTCAAAACGGCTCCGGAAGTTCAGGACCCGAAAAACTGCTAAAAATAGCAAACTGTGCGACAATTTAGGAAACTGAAAAAGCTGAAAGAGACAGTTGTGGGGGTCCAAATGGGATAGGTGGGTGGCCACCAACATCCACCTGGATCACATATCGAGACTCCTTCCATCTGTGAAAGTCTGTAAAGAGTAGGGAGCCTTAGCTGAGGTGACGATGGGCTATCACTACATTGTTGCCCCTTGACCTAGTAGTTGCTCTATAGGATCCCCTCCTAGGACCCTTGCTAGTTTGAGCGGTAACAGGTCATAGGTCTTGGAATTCGTCATTTGAGGTTCTATAAGAAGAGAAGAGTTCTTGTGGGTTTTCCTCTCAAGAGGAGAGGTTTTGGCCCTAGTTGATCGCCTATATCTTGTGTCCTCTTATATTGTTCTTTATTGTTTAGTAGTTGCTTGATGATAAGAACACTAATTATAATCAAGTGAAAAAAGAAGTTAATCAAGTTAAGTAAAAATGCATCACAAAAAATTATCAAAGTAAGAGAAATCACCTAATTTGTTGCCCCTAGATTTCTCGACATGGTATCAAAGCTAAGGTGACAATACAAGGAAAGGCAGCTTGAAGAAAGGATCATCAAAAGGAGTATCAAGGAAGTCAAGACATTAAAGAGGACATCAAACCATCAAGAGGACTAGTCTTCACATCATCTTGAAGAAAGGATCTAAGGAGCATCACAAGGATCGTACAATCTGGAAGCAACATCAAGAAGAAGACCTCAAAGACTTTACTTTCAAGAAGGACCCTACCTCCACTCAATCAAAGAAGGACTCTACATTTGAAGCACCTTGAGAAGCCTCCACATTCTACATTATCATCCAAGGAAGTAAGAAGAAGCGTTTCCAACAAGGTGATCTCCCTCACATTAAAGAAAAAATCACATCTCAAGCATATTTGAAGAAAGACATCTCTAGAAAAAAAAGTGTTGTCATCTTCAGGGAAGAAATCATCAAAATCAAGAAAGGCATCAAGTTGAAGATATCATCATCAAAGAAGCATCTTCACTTGACAAGTAAGTACCTTTATATTTTTGTCTGAATATACTATCAAAATGACTTCATTCTGCAAGGAGAGCAACAAGTTGGTTGGGTCATCAAATTTCTTTCATGAAAGAAGAGGACAGATTTGATCCTCATAAAGAATGAAGTTATTGGACATATTAAGGGTTCAATCGTCAGGCCACCACGAGAAGAAGCTCAAGCTCTATCGAAATATATGAAAGGTGAAATAAAGGCTCACAGAATCCTTATAGAATCAATCAAGTATTCCCTCATCCCTTATGTAGGAAAGTTGGAGAATTCAAAAGAAATCTACGATAAGTTAGTAGAATTGTGCTCCGTAAGCATTGCAGGAGAAGCTATATCTTTAAGAACTGAGCCATACAAGATGAAGGTATCAAAGGAAGAAGGGATAGCCTCATATCTTATGAGGATGTCACAAATAAGAGACCAACTACAAGAATTAGGAGAAATAATGTACAACAAAGAAATGACCATCGTTGTGCTCAATGTACTACCTGATGAATGGGTCAACTTTGTATCTAACATCTATGGAAAGAAGGAAGCCACCCCATTTAGTGAACTTTGGTCATTATGTAAGATTGAAGAAACTAGGTTAAAGGCAAAAAGTGATGTGGGACCAAATGAACAAGTTCAAGCATTTGTTGCCATGGCCAAGAGAAAAGGAAAGTTTGATCCTCAGAAAAGAAAGAAAATCAATATGTCAAAAATCCAATGCTATGGATGTCAGGAATATGGCCATTTCAACAGAGATTGTCCTAGACTCAAGAAGGACATCAAGAAAAGGAAAGAAAGGAATGAAGCCCATATCACTGAAGAAGTAGAAGAACCTGATGAGAAGAAATCCAAGAAGGAAGAAGGGAGATATCTTCGCTATTAAGGTCTCTCACGAGTACATGGCAAGGAAAAGTAAGGGGTGAAAAGACCTCTACTATGATAGCAGTCAAGATTAGAAGCATCATAAGTATGATAGGATGCATCATATTAGAAGCATATGATTGAAGTAGCTCATTACATCATTATAGACGCTTGAAAGGATAGGTGAAGTAGAAATCTACATGGTTGTAGCAATCATTATAATGGAAAGGAAGTAGTTCATGATATCCTAATTGAAAGCATGAAAAGACAACCGAAATAGTAGTATAAATGGTTGGAAGAAAGTCATCTAGCATGATATAAAAAGATCGTCATACATCATCATTATCAGAAAGGAGCATTTGCAGAATGAGGATAATCAAGATCCTCCATTGGAATCTTCATTAGAAGGTTCACCTCTACTTGGAAGAAGCATCTCATTCATGGTCTGCATTCCACCTTGTGTGGGATCCATTGTTTAGGAGGATGATGGTATGATGACAAAGGAGTGCAGCGTGTCAAGATGGTTGAAGTACCATCAAAGGAAGATGTCAAAGGAAGTCTAGATGACCAAAAGAAGAAAAGAGGTATGTATATATTTGATAGATTAAGTCATGTGATCATATCGTTGCGATTGCATGGTTGAATGCTCTATCTCATGAGCATGATCAAAGAAGAAGGATCTCTTCCTTTAGAAAGATGCATGAAGGCATATACCTTGAACTAGTTCACATATTGATAAGATGAAATCAACATAATATGACCACATATGGAATATGAGGTGGTCTACAAAGATGGAGGAGCTATGTTTAGAAGTTCCTAGGGAGCAATATGTTAAGAAAGGAAGAAGAGTTCATAAAATATGCAACTATAGTCACATCAAATAAGATTAGTGATGAACATTAAGTATGACATCTCCACAGAAAAGATAAGAAGACTTTGATAAAGTCTGTGAAGGAAGGAGACCCTTGACATTGAAAGTCTTGGAGATGTGTTTATGAATGTGCAAGATGTTGATGTTGAAAGAAGCAGATGTCATGATGAAAGTGTTGAAATATGTAACTAGTTTTGATCTTCATAATGACGTGTAAATCATGATTTTATGTATTTGATGAAAAGAGAAATGGAAATTATTATTGTATTTCTTGAGGCATGGATTTCATGCTCAAGGGAAATTTATTTTTAGGTCAAGCACCCATTGAGTGCTTCTAGGACTTGTCATTGAGTCTACAAGTCAATTGAGTCATTGTCATGTATGAAGACCCTTTTGTACATGTTACATATTGTAAAGAAAAATTTATTTGAGTCAAATTTAGAGTCAAAGGACCCTCCGAGACCTTATCAAGATGATACAACAAGTCGGTCTTCAAAAGGAGCAAGTCGGCCTACCATGAGGGACAAGTCAGCTTATTAGGGCACTCGAGGAAGACTATAAATAGAAGTTTTCAGCCTCATTCAAAGGGCATCAAGATTCAATCCAGCACCCAAGAGAAAATAAGAAATGCAAAAAAGGAAGAACAAGGAGCCTCTTAGATAGCAAAAAGAAGGAAAAGGAAGACCTGAAAGTTTGGGACTGTTTCTTGGGCCACCTACACCTCACACGTGCAAAGATTCTAGGGCTACTTTCTGCTGTAGAAGTACTGAATTGCAGTCACACAAGGAAGTCGAGAATTGTTTCTAAAGGAGTCTCCATTGCAATTCGAGTTTCCTAAGAAAAGAAGCCATCCCAAGCAAAGGAGGAAACAAGGGTAAGAACACCATATTCTCCCACACATGAAGAAACAAGGGTTTCTGCAATAGCCAAAAATTGTAGTCCCAGTTGTAGGTCTGAAGTTGAGGTCGAAGGAAGAGTTGCAGCAGTTGTGAAGTGGTTTTGACTAGAATTGACTTTGTTGGAAGAAGTTCTTCAAAGAAGAGGTTTGACTTGGTCTTGGAGGGATCTTGGTCAAGGGTCATAGGTCTTGGAATTTGTCATTTGAAGTTCTATAAGAAGAGAAGAGTTCTTGTGAGTTTTCCTCTCAAGAGGAGAGGTTTTGGCCCTGGTTGATCGCCTATATCTTGTGTCTTCTTGTCTCATTGTTCTTTATGGTTTGGTAGTTGTTTGATGATAAGAACACTAACTATAATCAAGTGAAAGAAGAAGATAATCAAATTAAGTAAATTACATCACAAGCAGTTAGCAAAGAAAGAGAAATCACCTAATGTGTTCCCCCTATATTTCTCAACATGGAATCGAAGCTAAGGTGACAAGACAAGGAAAGGCAGCTTGTAGAAGGACCATCAAAGGGAATATCAAGAAAGGTCAAGGCATCAAAAAGGGCATTGAACCATCAAGAAGGGATATAGAAGGGTCAAGCTATCTAAGGATCATTAAGGAAGACTATTCATCACATCTCAAGAATCATCTCAACTCAAAGAAGACCTCAAAACCCTAGCTCATTCAAAGAAGGGTTATAAAAATGAAGCATTCTTGGGAAGCTCAAGGACCCTACCTCCACTGAAAGAAGAACAACATTGAAGCATCTTGAAGTTTCTACATCCAAGGGAAGCAAGAAGAAGCATTTCCATCATCATCAAAGGAATCAAGGTGTTCTCCCTCTCTTTGAATCAAGGATCACACCTCAAGCATATTTGAAGAAAGACATCTCTAAAAGAAGAAGTATTATCGTCTTCAAGGAAGCTATCATCATCAACTATCACCGAAATCAAGAAAGGAATCAAGTTGAAGACTTCATCATCTAGGAGTACCTTCACTTGACAAGTAAGTACCTTTATATCTATGTTTGAATCTATCAAGATGACTTCATTTTGCAAGGATAGCAACAAATTGGTTGGGTCATCAAACTTCCTTGCATGGAAAAAAAGGACAGAATTGATCCTCATACAGAATGAAGTTATTGGCCATGTCAATGGTAAAGTCTCCAAACCATCTAAAGAGCAAACTCAAGCATTATCAAAGTATATGAAAGCGGAAATAAGGGCTCAAAGGATCCTTCTAGAATCCATCAAGGATCCCCTCATCCCTTATATAGCAAAGTTGAAGACATCAAAAGAAATTTATGATAAGCTAGTAGAATTGTTCTCCATAAGCATTGTTCGAGAAATCATATCTTTGAGAACCGAGCTATACAAAATGAAAATAACAAAGGAAGAATGAATAGCCTCATACTTTATGAGGGTATCACAAATAAGAGACCAGCTACAAGAGTTGGGGGAAATAATGTCTGATAAATAAATGACCATCGTTGTGCTTAATGCACCACCTGATGAATGGGGCAACTTTGTATCAAACATCTATGGAAAGGAGGAGGCCACTCCATTCAGTGAACTTTGTTCATTGCATAAGATTGAAGAAACCAGATTGAAGGCAATAAGCGATGTGGAATCAAATGAACAAGTTCAAGCATTTACTGCCATGGCTAGGAGAAAAGAAAAGTTTGGGAAGTTTGGTCCTCAGAAAAAGAAGAAGATAGATGTGTCAAAGATCCAATGCTACGGTTGTCAGGAATATGGGCATTTCAAAAGAGATTATCCTAGACTCAAGAAGGACAACAAGAAAAGAAAAGAAAGAAATGAATCACATCTCACCTAAGAAGTAGAAGAACCTGATGAGAAGAAATCCAAGAAGGAAGTGATAGATCTTCACTATTAAGGTCTCTCAGGTTCATAGCAAAGAGAAATAGGAGATGAAAAGACCTCTACTAATGTTAAAAGATCATTGTCAAAATGAGAAGCATTGTAAGTATGACATGATGCATCTTAGTAGAGGATGGCATCATATTAGAGGCATACGATTGAAGCAAAGAAAGAGCTCATGACATCATTGTAGAAGCTTGAAAGGATAGCTGAAGAAGTCTACATAGTTGTAACAGTCATGATGATGGAAAGAAAGTAGCTCATACTAAAATAAAAGTATACACGTCATCTAGCATGATAGAAAAAATACATCAACATTAGAAAGGAGCATTTGCAAGAAGAGGACAATCAAAGATCCTTCATTGGAATCTTTAGTAGAAGATTCACCTTTACTTGGAAGAAACAAGTGTCTCTTTGATGGTCTACATTCCACTTTGCATGGAATCCTTTGTTTAGAAGAATGATGGTATAATGACATAGGAGTGCAACATGGTTGAAGTACTTTCAAGCAAGAAAAGGAAGTTGCCAAAGGACGTCTAGATGACCAAAAGGAGAAAAGAGGTATGCATATATTTGATGGATTAAGTCATTTCATTATATATAATTTGCATATAGCATGGTTGAATGCTCTATCTCATGAGCATGAACGAAGAAGAAGAATCTTTTCCTTTAGAAAGATGCATGAAGGCATATACCTTGAACTAGTCCACATATTAATAAGATGAAGACAACATAATATGTCCTCATATAGAACATGAGGTGGTTGACAAGATGAAGGAACTATAGAAGTTCCTAGAGAGCAATATGTGAAGAAAGGAAGAAGAGTTCGCGAAAGAGGCAACTATAGTCACATAAGTAACCAACATCCGATAAACAAGAAAAATTAGTTATGACATCTCCATGGAGAAAAAATTATGACCCTAATAAAGTCTGTAAAGGAAAGATACCCTTGACATTGAAAACCTTGGAGATGTGTTTATGAATGTGCAGGATGTTGGTGTTGCAGCAACAGATGTCATGATGAAAGGCCGTCATAAAAGGTAACTTTGATTTGATGTTCATTTTTTATTTTTGAACAACATCAGGTTGGATTGACACAGGGCTGCCGAAAGAGAGTTGTAGATGTCACCGACAACTAGGAATGGATGGAAGATACTAAAAGAAATATGACTTGGAAAAGGTAGCTATGTGAAGAAGAACAAGATATGGACTAGAAGATCACTTTCCAATGCAAAGAATAATGATATGACTATTGGTTCAACCCTATGGTTCGTTGAAGGAAAGTGATGGATGGTCAATGCCCTACGAAGAAGATCTAGAAGATGAAGGCTCCAAGATGAAAAAGTTGAAATTCATGCCATCGGAAGGAGGATCCCTACAAGCAACTGATAGTACCATGATCTCCACCAAAGAGCAGAGAGTTGTTGTTGAAAACAAGTCCCTAGATAAGAGGGAGCTTAGAATCAAGTCCCTATTCGAGAGGGAGCTTGGGCAAGTCCCTGGTTAAGAGGAAGCTTGAGTATATTCCTTGTATAGGAATGAGGATATCCTCCCTAGTTTAGAGGGAGAGATAGACACATCATTCTCGTCTTCATGTTGTGAAGAAGGAATGGAGGATCGGCTAGGCATCTGAGATCGTTTCCAATACTCTTTGAGGATGAGGTAGGGCATCCAAGATGCAAGAGTAGTTGAAGAGGAAATTCCTTGAGGATGTGTCATTCCAAGATAGGAATAGTCCTAAAGGGACATACCCTGTGAACACTCGAGTGGGGTATGTGCTTTGAGAAACAATGATGATGGTGTTTATCATTGATTGGCCTCGCCATCATTGTGCTCTGATCTTGTGGAGAGATAGAATTGTTAGTCAAGGCCTTGCTATGTCACAATGTTGGTTGGTATGATGAGATGCTCTAGCATAAGCTAAGGAAGTAGCTTATGGGATGGCTTCCCAGTCTGACTCTTCTTATGATAATTCTTCAATTTGAGAATGTCCAAGTACCTTTTATGGGTTATGAATACCTCTTAGATAGCGAAAAGAAGGAAAAGGAAGATTGAAAGTTAGGGACTATTTCTTGGGCCACCTACACCTCACACGTGCGAAGATTTTAGGACTACTTTATGCTGCAAAAGTACCGAATTGCAATCACACAAGGAAGTCGAGAATTGTCTCTAAAGAAGTCTCCATTGCAAGCTGAGTTAGCTAAGAAAAGAAGCCATCCCAAGCAGAGGAAAAGAGGGTAAGAACACCATATTCTCCCACACATGCAAAAACTAGGGTTTTTACAGTAGCTGAAAATTGCAGTCCCAGTTGTAGGTCTGAAGTTGAGGTCGAAGGAAGAGTTGCAGCAGTTGTGAAGTGGTTTTGACTAGAATTGACTTTATTGGAAGAAGTTCTTCAAAGAAGAGGTTTGACTTGGCCTTGGAGGGGTCTTGGTCAAGAGTCATAGGTCTTGGAATTCATCATTTGAAGTTCTATAAAAAGAGAAGAGTTATTGTGGGTTTTCCTCTCAAGAGAAGAGGTTTTAGCCCTAGCTGATCACATATATCTTGCATCCTCTAGTCTCATTGTTCTTTATTATTTGGTAGTTGTTTGATGATAAGAACACCGACTATAATCAAATGAAAGAAGAAGATAATCAAATTAAGTAAAAATACATCACAAGCAGTTATCAAGGTAAGAGAAATCACCTAATGTGATGCCCCTATATTTCTCAACAGAAAGGCCATCATGAAAGGTAACTTTGATTTGATGTTCATTTTTTATTTTTAAACAACATCTGGTTGGGTTGAAATAGGGCTATTGAAAGAGAGTTGTAGATGTCACCTACAACTAGTACTCATGGGAATGGATGGAAGATCCTGAAAGAAACATGACTTGGAAGAGGTAGCTATGTGAAGAAAAGCCAAATGTGGATTGGAAGATCACTTTCCGATTCAAAGAAGGATGACATGACTATTGGTTCAACACTATGGTTCGTTGAAAAGGAAAGTGATGGATGGTCAATGCCCTATGAAGAAAATCTAGAAGATGAAGGCTCCATAATGAAGAAGATGAAGTTCATGACATCAAATGGAGGAGCCCTCCAAGCAGCGGATAGTACCATGATCTCCACCAAAGAGCATATAGTTGTTGTTGGTAACAAAGCCTTAGTTAAGAGGGAGCTTGGACAAGTCCCTGGGTAAGAGGGAGCTTGGGTATATTCCTTTTATAGGAATGAGCACATCTTCCCTAGTTGAGACTTGAGAGGGAGAGATAGGCACATCATTCTTGTCTTCATGTTGTGAAGAAAGAATGGAGGATTGGGTAATCATCTGAGATTGATTCTGATACTCTTTGAGGATGTGATAGGGCATCCAATAGGTAAGAGTAGTCGAAGAGGAAATTCCTTGAGGATGCGTTATTCCAATATAGGAATTGTCCTAAAAGGACAAACCCTGTGAACACCTAGGTGAGGTATGTGCCTTGAGAGACAATGATGATGGTGTCTATCAGTCATTGATCTCGCCAACATTGTGCTCAGATCTTGTGGAGAGCATAGTTATCAAAACCGGACCAGTCATTGAACTGGTAGACCCCCCAGACCAGGAACCGGTCATAACCGTACAAAAACCGGTAAAAAAATCGTTCAACCAAAACACATAAAATATTCAAATTTTAAAGAAAAACACATATATTCATGTGCATCCAGATGAATCCAAACCATTTATACAAAAATAAGCAAAAGTTCTCATTTATATAGCATGTAAGGGTGCACATAACCAAAATAGCAGCGAGTGCAATCCATCTCTAGACCGAAAATACATCAGCAAACAAGCTCCACGTGGCCTCAAACATCCACAAAAAAATAGGCTACAACAAATACCTACATATCATCAAAATCATTGCCTATATTGGGATCTTTGTCATCAATATCACCCTCTAAGCATTAAAATAAGATAGAAAAATCATAGCATGTCAAGTCAAGATTTTGTTTTGAGTGATGGGTATTCTTTTAGTAGGCTCATGATAAAGGAGTTCAACAACCATTGCCACTAACATCAAGGTACATAGACAGACGGCTTGGTGGTCTTGATTTAATACTAGTTCCATACCCTTGTACATGAGAAAATCCAATGTAGCGTTGCGATCCCCCCAATCCTGAAATCCTGGAAAACTGTTAAGTCTGTTGAATTTCGAGTGAGATCTAAAATTCTACTTTCTCCATATGAAATTCAACGAGGTCAAAACCACTCTCAAACATCCTGAGCCATTTCATGGTAATGCTAAAAATTTAAGTAAACGTGACATTCTCTTTTATCTTTCATTTGAAAATGAGAGATAAAGGAGAATGTCACTTTTACTTTAATAATTTAACATTACCATGAAATGCATAGCAATAGTAGGGCCATACGATTGAATATTAGGCACCTATTTTTAAGCTAGTGCCTAGCTAAGACAAACATTAAAAGAAAAAAAGCAAAATAGGCCCTACTTGTTGCATTCTACGTGGCTTGTTCGTACCAAACCGAACAAAAATGGTTCAAGTCACCGGTCCAGTTCGAACCAGTTTTTGCCTCAAAATGGTCAGACCAATCTGAACCAATCGGTCCAGTTCGGTCCTTATAACACTGGTGGAGAGATAGAGTTGTTAGTCAATCCCTTGCTATGTGATAATGTCGGTTGACATGATGAGATGCTCTGGTATAAGCTGATAAGATATCTTATGAGATGGCTTACCAATTCGACTCTTCTTATGAGAATTCTTCAATTTGAGAATGTCCAAGTACCTTGTATGAATTATGAATACCTCCCTAGTTAAGAGGGAGTGTTGAAATATGTAACTAGGTTTAGTCTTCATAATGACATATGTAATCATGATTTTATGTATTGAATGTAAAGAGAAAAATAAATTTATTATTGTCATTCTTGAGGCATGGGATTCATACTCAAGGAAAAATTATTTTTATAGGTCAAGCACCCATTGAGTGCTTCTAGGGCTTGTAATTAATTCAACAAGTCAATTGAGTCATTGTCATGTATGGAAGACCCTTTAGGGCATGTTGTATGTTGTAAAGAAAATTTAATTGATTCAAAGACCTTGTCATAGTGCCACAACAGTCGGCCTACCAAGAGAAACAAGTCGACCAATTAGGGCACCCAAAGAATCTTATAAATAGAAGCACTTGGCCTCATTCAAAGGACAACAATCAAGCACAAGAAGTTCCATAAAAGGAAGAAAAGGTGATGTAAAACCGGCGAAGGAAGAGAAGACATCAAGGAAGGAAGATTTAAATTTCTAAGGGTTGTTTTAGGGCTGAATTCCTCACACGTGTGAAAACGTTTGGGCATCACTTATTGTAGTAGAGACCAAAATATTGCAATCACAATAGGAGACCGAACAAGTGAAAGAGAGACCATCTTGCAAGTTGAATTGTTGAAGAAGAAGCCATTGTCCAAGCAACGGAGAAAAGAGAAGAAACTCACCATCTTTATCTCATACGTGCGAAGGCCTAAAACTTCAATCTTGAAGCAACTAGGTGAAATTCTAAACAGAAGCTGAAATATGAAGTATTACAGCGACCAGCATTGACTTTGTGGAAGAAGAGTTGATCAAAAAGGTGGCTTGACTTGGTCTTGGAAGGGTCTTGGTCAAGGTTCATAGGTCTTGGAATTTGTCATTTGAAGTTCTATAAGAAGAGAAGAGTTTTTGAGGGTTTTCCTCTCAAGAGGAGAGGTTTTGGCCCTGGTTGATCACCTATATCTTGTGTCCTCTTGTCTCATTGTTCTTTGTTGTTTGGTAGTTGTTTGACAATAAGAACACTAATTATAATTAAGTGAAAGAAGAAACCAATCAAGTTAAGTAAAAATACATCACAACCAGTTAACAAAGTAAGAGAAATCACCTAATTTGTTGCCCTTATTTTTCTCAACACATCCCAACCCCAAAGAAGCAATAAATTGCCCATCATTAAAGGGGTATTATATGATTATTATTGACAGCTTTATAAAACTTGTTAAACAAGCTACATCAAAGCAGAAAAGAAAAAGGAAAATATTGGGGGCTGAAAAAAACAAAAGCGAGAGAAGGTAACTCAAGCAGCTAAGTGTTGATTTTTCCTTGGCACTATAGAATCATGTCTATGTCTAAAAGACGATCATAAACAAACTAAAATGCCACAACACCAAGCACTTTGCACAGGATAAAATGTACAGCAGTGAATCAATATAGTACACGAGAATTTTTCAACCCAAAACTTGTTATATTACAATCTTTAATACAACAAACACAGGGCTCCCATACCAGGGATCATCACCCTTAAACTTAGCCCTGATACAAGAACAACTAGGGCTTGATGTCAACAACGTATGATAACCAATCTACCCTTGAACAAGACACACTTGACTTTGCGATGTAGCACTTCCACAACCCCCTTTCATTCCATGTACCTTGAACATCTGGCAGGGCCTTTGAAACCACCTCTATTGCTCACCAGTATTTCTGCAACTTCATAATCGCTTGCATCTTCAATTGACCAAAACACCTTCTATCAATGGCATTGCTCCTCCAATGTCACTGCATTTAGGCTACCCTCTAAAAATGTCTAGTTGCTCCTTAGATCATTGTTCAAAGGGTCTTCTCAAGTTGCCCTCTAACAATGTGATTGGACCTTCAATACTCATTGTACTTAGGGTCATTACACATTGCCCTCTTATCACCAAATCTCTAAACTAGAGCTCACAAACTAGCCGTCACACTCTCTTTGTTGCACCAAAGATGACAAAACCCAAGGCTTCTAGGCAGCCCACACACTTGTGAATTTGACACACCAAATATCACAGAACTTAGGGCAAGATAACATGTTGTCCAAACACTTTTTGGACAGACCTGTACTCCTCATCAACCCAAGAACAATTCTCCTTAGATGTCAGCCTCTTTTGTAGCCCATCCACAAACCTAATTCACTTCAGTGTGCAAGATAAACACATGTAACTTCAGACAGACTTTTGGCCCCACACTTTAGACCTATAGCAGCCTTAAACTCGATCTAACAAACCCTTTCTCTCCTGCACAGAGTCTTGAGGAAACTTAGGCCTCTCATCCGCACACCCACCAGCCTCTCAGCCTCCTTTCCAAGTAGATTAGGGCTTCGACCCTCGTCACGCAGGCGAGGAAACCTTTGGCCCTTTAACCTCCCACAAAACAACAAAACTCGGACTATTACTAGGCTTCTTTTCCTTAGGGACTCGACTGCCAAAACAGAGCGTAAGCCTCCTTAAACATTAGCAAACTCGAACCAGATTTCTCCTCCCTCCTTTGTTGCAGCTCCTTGAGGCTCACGAATCACTTTTGCTAGACGTATTCTTGAAATACTGTTGCACTTGTGATGTATCAAATGATCTCAATCTCTCCTCTACTTATAGTGTCTTTGGTGGTCTCACATTTCACCAAGGAGCATGACCTTTAGCCCAAGCCGACTTGACTTTAACTTGTCAAAACCCAACTAACATATGAAATGAGATTTCTTTCATTTATCATTGCCCATCCCATTGAAGCCTTAGGTGCCCCTCATGCTTTCAATGATTAAACTATCAGTTTCCCATCTTGATCTTGCGCCCGTAACTTTGGGTACAAAACCCACCAATTGGGTAAATTGCCCACAAAGCTCCATTATTGTGGGTCAACTCCACACAAACCAAGTACCCCAAGGGTTGTGGGAGTACCTCCCAAGCTACACATTTCAATACTAAGTGCTCCCTCTACAAAAGCACTCATGGACAATAGTTTTTCATAGCCTAGTATAAGACTTGGACACCTTTCATGAAGTAAACCCCAAGACCTAACACCAATCATTTACACCTATCATTTTGTAATGTCCCAAATTAAAAAAATTTGGAGCAGGTACTTCAAATCAAATTATCATGCATTTACCAGAAGATTGTCATGTAAAACCCAAAGATCACCACATGAGGAACAATGCAACATGCAACAACAAAATCCATCTTTATTATAGAAATATATGCTAATACAATAGCTGGGAATGGCCCTCCCAGATATGTAATAATACTGACATCGGCCTACAAACTGAACATGAAATCAATCACGACACCTGTGGATTCTAAATGAATCCACCAAGGGGATGGGTGCTTACCCAATCTCTCTATATCACTCGAGGGTTTTCGTCCTAGGGCTACCAATGGAGTAGAGAACCACATTCTCGACCTCACATACAAGAAACTATATCAACTCCAAGATGTCCTCCAATGGCCTCCTCCTCCTCTTTTATAGATTTGACAGACCCCTCTAGAGCCTTCTATTTTATTATTATTTTAATCATGGAGCACTTTTCCCTCTTTTATTTTAATTAAAATATTCTTTTTAATGCGGGAAAAGGGTAAATTGGCCACCATGTCTCCTCAGGTCACTGAAACTCACATCCAAAAGTCCCATCATGTAGATCTTCTCGTTCTGGTTCCAACGAGCTATTACGCTAAGGTGTTCCATCGATTAATCTCCCCGGAATGCCACCTCGAGCATAATTAATTAAGTTATGGCCAATAATAATGCTGATTTTTGAAAGTTGTCGGAATGCAACAAAACGAAAGGCAA
>APFE031086877.1:0-13208 GCA_000404065.3 Pinus taeda
TTGGGTGCAGTGCAGTTAGTTATATGTTATTTACAGGAAGGTGCAACGCAAGAGGATCTTCTTCTTACATTATTGATGGAAATTGTATATTGGGTGCAGTGTAGTTATATGTTATTTGTAGGAAGGTGCAAGGCAAGCGGATCTTCTTCTTACGTTATTGATGGAAATTGTATAAGGGGTGCAGTGTAGTTATATGTTATTTGTAGGAAGGTGCAACGCAAGCGGATCTTCTTCTTACGTTATATATATATATTTTGTAAGGCTTATATGATGTAAGGCTTATATATATATTTTGTAAGGCTTATATAACTTTAGCTAACTTGTTTCAAAGTTTTGTTAAGTTCGAGAACTCCACCTGAGTGAAAAAGTCTTGGATTTATGCTTTTATTGCCATCCAGGAAGGAATGACATATGGACTAGGTTTCATGTCTAGGAAAGGTGATGTGATAGTACTTTGCCTCCTCTCTACTAGTTTTTGGTCTCATAGAGAAATCGATAGTAGTGCACCTCCTCTCTAGTGGTTTTTGGTCTCACACGGCAATCAGCAATCCATCTGAACCGTAATTTACCCAACACCATTACATTGCATGCAAGCCACGTGCCAGATCGCAGTTTCTGTATTACCAACATGCTCCGGTATATCTGCGAGCGAGGTTATGATGCAGGCTTCTGTTCTCAGTTTTGAAACCGGTTATTTCACTCCGCTTCTAGCTTGCTCTGTCTAGATTTAGAGAAGCCACACATGCAAGCCACGTGCCAGATCGCAGTTTCTGTATTACCAACATGCTCCGGTATATCTGCGAGCGAGGTTATGATGCAGGGTTCTGTTCTCAGTTTTGAAACCGGTTATTTCGAATTTTAAAGCTTGGGGCGTGGAGTTTATCTTCCGATCTCAGAGGTTTTGATGATCTAAATGCAGTAAATTTTGTAAATATCGGAGAATTTGAGTTGACGCCGTAACATTTGGATATATTCGAGCGCATCTGCACCTGTAAGTAGTGTCCTAAGCCGACGGATCTGGAAATTTGCAATATCCTTTACATTTTCCGTTTATACTTGGCGGTTTGAGCTACGATTGCGGTAACTTATGGTTTAATTTTCCAATTTTCTTCAAACGTAGCAGAAAATCACCCCTTTCTCAAAATTTACTTATTTCATGCTTCATTTTGGACAAGCGGTGGTCATTTTTTAGGTAAATAAATGTGCAGATCTTCATTTTAATTTCCATAGATCTACTCTCAGTATACATCCTCATCATTTCGGATTATCTCTGTACATGCTGGAATCTTTGAAGCTTATCTTGTAATTTCCTAAGAAAACGTTCGTTTTTAGCCTCCTTGATGAATTATAAAGAAAAATTCGTGTTATCTGCATGCTTTTATGTGTGAAACTATGTTTGATCTCCAAGTTGAAGGGTTCATTGAAATAATTCATTCTTGTTAAAAATGAATTGCATTTCGCAGATTCTCCTGCCAAAACAGCAACCTTAATACCTTCCATTCTTCTTCAACTGTAATATAATGCTCTTCCAGAGGATCTGTCCCTTATATTTCACTTAAATTGGAAAATTTTTAAGCAGGGAATGCCCCTAAATGGATACTAACAGAGAATATAATCGCAGGGGTGTTATTTGTTTGGATGAGAAACAACGCGTTTCCCTGTATTACTCCATCTTGTTTTACGATACTGTGGCTTCACACAGCAATGGAAAGGTAAGCAACGGAAAGGTAAGCAATTGTAAGGGAAAAAAAATACTAAGAATCTGCTGTGAACAGACCATACTAAATGAGGAATTGTTTTGCAGATGAACAACCTTACCTACGGGAAGCCGGGGCCGCCGTCGAGATTCCCGTGCACCGCTTGCAAGATCAACCGAAAGAAATATCGAGTAACCTGCACAACAATTCTGTAATATCTGTTAGTTGTTTTACAGTTTATTTTGAAAAGAACAAAATAAAATTATTGCAGCCTTTTTTAGAAATAGTTAACATGGCCACACTAAATTACTTCAATTAGAAATTTAGAAATTTCTGAAACTATTTACCTGATGGGAAATTTCTGAAACTATTTACCTGTGATGGGCGGCGTGGTGACTTTACAGGCGGCAACACCGAACGACATTAGAGAGGCCGCTGCTCTACTCGAGCAGGAAGAGCTAAATAGGGCACTGCATAAAGTTGCCGAGTTGGAGAAAGAGCTCAGCATAAAGTTGCCGAGTTGGAGAAAGAGCTCAGCACGAAGTGTGGTGAAATTGAATATTTGAATAAGATAATTGATTGTCTGAAAACCGAGAACTCTGCAAACGTAGAACAGCAGTCACAGAAAATGAAAGATTTGAAGGCTGAACTTACCCAATTGCACGACTTGAACAAGGAACTTGAGCAGCAGAAAAGAGTTACAAAGAGCAACAGATCAAAGCGCAACAGATCAACGGAGCATGGCAGACTCCCACGCAGGTCGGCTCTCAGCTCTTATGAAGAAGCGATCACCGCCCCTATGCTCGACAGCACATATCCAGCTGCCAACTTCAACGATGGGCACCTCAACATGCATGCACACTTGGGAAACTTATAAAGTTCACTGATATGTCACATCAACATTTAATGTTAGCGAATTAATGCTAATGCAATGCTAGCATTAGTTCCCATGTTCAAAAAATTGATTGAATCCATATCTTAAATCAAGATTTATCCTAAGTTTGGCAAGACCCTGGGCTCGATATGAGGCCAAATAAGATGGTGAAAATTCTTAGTGGTCCAAATAGCTGTAGAGATTTCGTATTGGTTTAAAAAAAGTGATTTATGAAATATAAAGTTGGAACTTAGGTTAATGAATACGGTTTTTTATGGATTCGCGTACGGTTTTTTATGGATTCGCGTGTAGAACTAATAGTAACCGGCCAAAACCGATCCCTGCCAGGCCTGGAGGGCAGGGACTAATAAAAACATAAATAATAGAAATGACTTCCAATTTCCTAAAAAAAAATTGCTTTATTATATTGGAGTTTATTCGGTGGAGAGGGTCCTTTGTCCTATATTTGTGGTATAGTGTGCCTTCCTGGTTCCTTATGGTTTAAAGGAAAGAAAGTATAATGGCTAAATCATTATTTTAAAAAAAAATGACAATTCATTTGAGAGAAAAGTAAAGATGAATCCAAATATTTCATATTTATAGAAATATAATGGGTACACTTGATAGAGTAAATTTAATTTACTTTATTTTTTAATCATTATTTAATTTAATTTACTTTATCTTTTATCATTATTTTATTTATTTCGGTCAAATATGTGAGAAAACGTTATATGGTTAAATCATCATTTTCAAAAAAATGACAATTCATCTAAGAGAAAGGTAAAGATGAATACAAATATCTCATATATATATACAGAAATATAATGGATAGAGTTGATAGAGTAAATTTAATTTACTTTATTTTTTAATCATTACTTAATTTATTTTACTTTATTTTTTATTATTAAATAATATGTGAGGAAAAAGTTATAATAAAGAAGCTTTATGATTTTAGTTAATGATAATGAGTTATTTTAATTAAAAAAATTAGAATTGTGGTTTCTAGGGATATTTTCAGCAAATATGATAAAAGTAATGAAAATAATCTAGGAAAAGTGTTTCTTTCATTTATTATCCTAGAATAATTGTGTGAATATGGATTGTAACATGGGAAACACACTCTATGATATGGTATTTTAGTAATTCTATCAATTTTAGTTAGATGAGCTAATTTTATGATACGGTATGTTAATAATTCTATTGATTTTCACTAAGTGAGCTAATTTTGTTTAATAAGAGTATTTAGAGTAGAAACTGGATATGCCATAAGTTTAATAAGAGTATGTAGAGTAGCAATTGGATATGTAGCAATAGAACTATTAGTGATACTACATTTTATACAAAGGTGAATAAACAAGGTAAAATTGTAGTTGTTTGTTTATATGTTAATAATATGATCTCTATGTTAGTGGAAAATTTTAAATCAACTATGAATTAAGAATTTGAAATGAATGATTTGGGGCCATGAGATATTTCTTCGGTATTGACATTACTTAATTATATTCAAGTATTTTATGTTTCAAGAAAAGGATGCCATGGATGTGTTGAAGAGATTAAAGATGATGAATTGAAAACTAGCACCAACCCTGATTGCAATAGGAATAAAGATTAGCAAATAAAATATGGGACTCAACGAAAAAAATTAATGTAATGTAATGTAAACCTTTGGATAGAAACAGAAGCCAAGTGGTAGCGGTGGAGGCCGAGTCGTTTTCCATGGATATTTCTCAGGATGCCCTCAGCAAAGTTCTGGCGCCCTTCTATCCGACTGCAGGAAGACTCGGAAAGGATGCGCATGGGCGTCTGCAATTTAATCGTAACGGTGAGGGAGGTGAGATAATCGAGGCTGTAACAGCTTTTACCATTGACGTTTTTGGTGACTTTGCGCCCAATCCAAAGCTCTGTCATTTTCTTCATGCAGAAGAAAATCATACCTATCCTCTGCTCCTTGTTCAGTGGATCAGCAAACTACATGACTTCTCCATTACTTTTGGTCATGAGGTTCTGGGGGTTTTAGCGGCGGAAGATCTGAAGTGCGACTACTTAAAGTCTGTTTTCGATGGGAAATACGGAGAGAAAATAACGTGCCATACCCAGAACGCGCGGTGCAAAGGCACGGGGGAAAGGAGAGAAGAAATCTGGGACGCGGCAGGGTTGGAATCTGAAGGTCCTTACACTGTTTCGGTCATCGCAATAAAAGAAGAGGGACTGCATGATGCATATTTTCTCCCTCTCTCCATGGAATCGCCCAAACATTGCAGATCCCGCCTTGATCTAATCGATCTAGCCACGATTCGAGTACAACCAGAGCCCAGGCAGCAGACCAGTGGCAATGAGCATAGATCGAGTAGAGGGTTTGAAGAATTAGACATGCAAATGGAAGATCGACCCAATACGAGGTCAGATCTGGATATGCGTCAAGAGATGGGAGACCCAAAAGACTCTGGCCCTGTGTTGCTCCAGAAATTTCCTGAAAATTCCTCTGCCCCCTATCAGGTTCAAATTGCACAGATCTCCGGCAAGACCATTCTGCAATGGGTATACCCTTCAGATCTGGTGCAGAACCTCAAAGTAAATCTGGAACACTGAATTGGGATCCCCTCTACCCTACAAAGACTTATTTTCCAAGGTAAACAACTCAATGATCCTCTTCCTCTCTCTTTTTACAGCATAAAAAACAATAGCTCTTTAGTGTTTTCCCTTCGTTTGAGAGGTGGAGCTGCAGGCCAATCCTCTTCTGCTCCTCCCTACTCCTACAAAGCTGCAGTCTGCTCTGAGATACCCATTTACCCTGAACCTCCCAAACCCAAGCCTTTTTCGGTTGACAAGTTGGAGGAGGTTCCCTTTGTTGAGATCTCCCACTCTGAACTTGCAGACGACATTGAAAAATTCGCTAAAAGGGCCATCATCTGCATATTCAATGGGCTCTGGCCTTCCTCAAAGGATCTTTATGACGGGATCAATGATAATTGGACTCACCACTGCAAGGTTTACTTCTCCGCAAAGGGATATTTTATAGTTCTGTTCGACAATCCTAAGCACTACGAAAAGGCCTTAGAAGAAGTCCGTTGGTTCATGGGTTCAGCAGGAATCTTCTTAACTCCATGGTTCCCAGATTTTGACCCAGCTTCTGCAGTCATCACTAAAGCCCCTGTCTGGATCAGACTTCAAAATTTTCCAGTACACCTGTGGCACACAACAGTATACAGGCAAATAGGCAATACCTTGGGAAGATTTTTAATGGGAGATTCCTGGAGGGAACAACAAGGTCTCTACACATATGCTAGAATATGTGTGGAGCTAGATTTAAGCAAGGGACTGCCAGAGCTAATCAATCTCAAGATCAATGACGTTGTTTGGACCCAGATCCTAGATTACGAAAACACTGCCTTCCGATGCCGCCACTGTCACCTAACAGGGCACGTGCAGAACTCCTGCCCATCGCTGACTGCAAGAACAAAAAAGGGCAACTTCACAAAAACCAAACCAAAGCGTTGGACCCCCTGTTCTCTGCCGCCAGCAGTGAGCTCTGAATCCCCAAGCTCAGAGGATGAGGAAAGCGATTCAAAACGGGACCAGGCTCCTTAGCCGACGGTTCTGTCCAGAAATACTCAGGCGCACACCTTTGTCATAGCAATCTCCCAGAAACGCGCCCATGAGACTTCCTCTTCTGAATCAGAAAAGGAGACCCCAAAGATAGAGAATTCCAGTCTTCAAGTTGTTTTAGCTCATTCTCCCCATGATAGCTGGGCAAAAGTCAATAAAAAGAAAGGAAAAAACATTGTGTTGTAGTTTCTGCCCCTGCGGGATAAAAATCAGTCAGTCAGTCTTTGCTCTCAAGTTATTTGATGTAGCTCCGAGATTGAATCTCTTTTTCTCCGGGACCGAGGTTGATGGTTTCAGCATTTCCGGTCTGTCGGTCTCTTGTTTCTCTTGATTGTACTATATTTTACTCAATAGAACTAGTCGAAATTAGAAAAAAAAAAAATATATGGGACTCAACATGGATTTAATTCAAAAGGTTGGTTGGTTGGTAGCCTCACATATCTCATTGCCACTCGACTAGACATTAAGAATGCTATTAGTTTGACTTCTAAGATCATAAAGTCTCCAAATGAATCACTTGTGCGAGTTGGAAAATGAATTTTGGGATATATTGCTGGAACAACAAGAGATGATATATTATACTTTAATATTGATAATTTTTTTTTTTTTTTGCTATACTAAGGTTGATTTTGTAGATAATATAGATTCTATGAATAGTACTCTAAAATATGTTTTCAATCTTAATTTAGCTATGATTTAATAAGCATCCAAGAATCATTTCATTGTGACCCTTTCGTCAATTAAAATTAAATATGTAACAATAACAACAATTTGTCAAACAACTTTGTTGCTTAAAATATGAAATGACCAACTCAAATATATCATAACAACAATTAAAAACCTGAACCAACTTAAATGTATCCAGACACAATTAAGTAGTAATTCTATTTAAAAAAAACCACATCTTTTTATCTAAATAAAAATATATGCATATTAGGTCCCAGGTTCGTATCGGGTTTTTTTAGATTGAAAACTGGATGATAGCGCTCTCGGCTAAGGGTTTCGGGCTTGCAGGTGCGTCCCTGGACGGCGTGGCCAGTTCATGGCTTTCCCTCTTGGCGCTTCGCCTCTCAGGCTTCGTTCCTGTGGATGGCAAGATTTTCATCCATTTGTTTCCTCGCTGCTCAGTTCGAGTGCAGGTTCTTGCCGGCGGAGGGATGTTCATCATAACCGGACCTGTCTTCAGGCTCGGCCTCTTCTGTGAAGACACTATTTATTATCCCTGCGGGGTTTTATTCTTGGCCAGGAAAGAAGACCGCTCCTTGGCTGCGGTTCAGAAGAAGTTCCCTCAGTACCAGGGCTTGGTTTCTTTCTTTCTACTGCTTCTTGGTCGAGGCTCGGTTTCTCTCTCTCAGAACCGCTCAGGGGCGGGAAGTGAGACTTCTTGTTACCTCTCTCTTCCTAAGCTTCAGCTTCCGTCAACACTCCACTCAGGCAGTGGTAGTCTGGAGGTAAAATTGCTTCCAGATTTTCTTGCTCTTAAATTTTCTGAAAAATGCCGGTGCAGGGAGGAAGTGCGGCAAGTGTTTGTCGAAACACCACAAAGGGTTGTGCTCTCTGGGGGCAGGGCTCTTAGACACAGACGTGAGATACAGCCTCGGCAGATAGTCCAGCCTCTGCCCGACCCAGCTAAGATGGATATGGAAAGCTTCGGAGTTCTCAAGCCTCTCCTAAGGACTCTTTTCGCCTGCTGCCCTGTGCAGGGATATAAGAAATAGGCACAGTTTGGGCCCTTGACAAGCTATGCTTGTACCAGCGTTTTCTCATCTCAGTCTGGCAGAGAACAGCAAATTCCAATGCATTCCGAGTCTTTCCAGATCCTAGTAAAGCTCCTCTCAGGCAAAACTATGCTTCAGTGGGTGAGCCCTTCTGATCTTGTACAAGACCTCAAGCAAGCACTGAACCTTAGTACGGGGACTCCTTCGGCTTATCAAAGGCTCCTCTTCAAAGGTAGACAGCTTGATGATCTCCTGCCCCTTTCATTTTATAATATTCAAAGAAATGCTGCCATCTGTATTTCCCTTCGTTTGAGAGGGGGGGTAGCTGGTCAGTCATCTTCAGCAACAACATTCTCTTACAAAGATGTTGTCCATGCCCAGAAACCCAAGAATGCAACTCCACCAGTCCAAGTTCCAAAACCTTTTTTGGTGGACAAGCTGGAGGAAACCCCCTCCATTGAAATAATGCATCCAACAATGGACAGGAAGTTCCAACTATTTGCCGAAAAGGGCATTATTTGCAGGTTCAACGGTCTATGGCCACGCACAACAGATCTCTACAAATGGGTTCACTCCAACTGGACCAACAACTGCAAGGTTCTGCTATGTTCTAAAGGCTTCTTCATTGTGATTTTTGTTGACAGTGAGGATTATCAAAGAGCATTAACTGAGGGCCCTTGGTTTTGGGACTGAGCGGGTCTTTTTTTAACCCCCTGGTTCCAAGATTTTGATCCCTCTACAGCTACCATCACCAAACTCCCCATCTGGGTCAGACTTCCCAACCTCCCAGCTCATTTATGGTACTTCGCTGTGTTTGAAGGAATCGGTAACAAGCTAGGCCGCCATCTAGCAACAGACACCTCCAGAGGGGAAAAAGGCATCTACACCTTCACAAGAATCTGCGCAGAAATAGACATGAGCAAAGGATTACCAGATCATATCGTTCTCAAGATTGGAGACTTCCATTGGACTCAGACCCTGGATTACGAGAACACAGCGTTCCGCTACAGAAACTGCCATCTTACAGGGCACCTTCACAAATCGTGTCCAGCGATTCCAGCCCAAAAGAAGGCTGCTCCCAAGCCGAAATCCAAAAGTTGGAAGCCTTGTGACCCACCCCCCATGGATGACTTCAGTTCCAGCTCTAATGAAGAGGAAGAGAACGAGGACGGGATGGAGGATTCGCCTGCACAAGACCCGCCCACAACAGGTCCTGTGGAGTCCTCGACCCCTCCTCTCTTGCAGAAACGAACTCATGAGACATCTCCTTTGGATTCTGACAAGGAGATCTCTCCGTCAGCACAGCTCAGTGTGCAAGTCTTTCCATCCAAGCCGGATCATCTTGGATGGGTCAAAGTTGGTAAGAAGAAAGCCAAAAAGGGCCGAACTGAGGTTCCCACCCATGTTGGGTAGAACCCCTTCTCGGGCTCTAGTCTCTTAGTTAGCCTGTTTGTTTCTTGGTCAACACTGCTCTATTCCTGTCTACTCCTCTAGGCCGAGGTGGATAGTTCATCCTTGCCGACAGCCCGCTTTCTTAGGGGCTCTGTAGGAAGTCTTATGGTCCAGTTGTCATGTTCTCAGCAGAGCTTCGGGCTACAATCTGCCCGGGCGATCCCTTTGTACAATATGTTTGTTTTCTTAATACAAATGCTTACTTAGAAAAAAAACAATATATGCATATTAATATGAATTATCGCCTCATATTAATAATAAGGAACTTGGATCCCGGATGCGGGTGACAGATAGGCATTTATGGGCAAGGACGGCGGCATTCAAAGCCAAGTGGCCGTCGCCTCAAGACACCTGGGCCGAAGGCTCCCGAAGCCGTCCGGCCAGCCTTTATTGCAGCTCCTCCATCGCAGACGACGGTTTAATAGGCAGAGGGTCTGGTTCGATGCTTCGAGAGGTTCATCTTGCAGTCGGGCGAAGCTCTGGTTCTCTGCAACCAGGCTTCATCCTGAGCGTATCAGTCAAATTCTGTTGTGGCCTGGTCGATTTGTGGGACACCAGAGATCACCTATCACAGCGTCCCTGAATGCTCTGGCTCCCAGCTTCGTTTGCAGGGTCTGGTTGGCTTGTTCCGCCTGGTTAGTTGGCCGGGCCTGGTTTGTTTTCCGTCCTGGCACAATCCATTTGCTGGCCCGAACTCAGTCTTGGTTGAATTTTACTGCTAATTCTCTTTCGAGGCTTCCCCAGTGCAATTTTGTTGAAGTAGTGTGTGCAATATGCCGAGAGAACGACAGAGGGGCGCTTGCAGAAGGGGGGGTTCGAGAGCCAGATCTTTGGCCTCTGAACCTCAATCCTCAGAATCCTCAGAAGGCAATCGCCCGCCACGGCAGCGAGGAAGAGGGCGCGGCAGAGGGCGGTCTTTGGCATGCCCGTTCGGAGGACATTCTTCCACTCGGTTCAGGCACACCTGCATTCTGGATAATGCCGTTTATTACGTCTCGGTGCGCATTGAAAAATGCGAGCACCATGATTGGTCGGGCGTCCCAGCAGCTCCTCGTCCACCATTGTCTGCCCGGGAGCAGCAATCTCAGCCTGTGGAGGCCGAGGGTGAAATGGCGAGGAACAATGCTGGCCCAAGCGGTGGAGGCACTGCATCCCATTCTGACTCCAGCGCTTCAGAATTCCCAGGCTGCCCGGTGGTGGAGGAACCAGATGGCAAATTCATCCCGCCTTCAGTGGAGGCGACACCCAGCCCTTACACCTAAGCTTGCCGCGTGGACGTTCGGGGGTTTGACAGCGGGTCGATGGTATGAGTTAGTTTTTGTACATGTCAGTTCTGCTTCCGAGTCTGTTATGTTTCTTTCTGTCCTGGCTACTAGCCTATGAGTCAAATAGCGTCTGTAATGGTTCTGTTGCTCTATTATTTCAGTAAAATATGCATATGAATAGCGTCTGTAAAATCCTCCTCTGTGATAGCAGGGCGAGGATGGGTCAACTTTTTGCTTTTTGAACACTATTATAGCTCTTGTCTGAGGTCCAAGGATAGCTCATTGAGCGCAGGCTCAGTCTCATTGTCATCTTGTCCAGGTTGCCGACCCATGGCGGCAAATGTAACCCACTGTACTCTTTTTGTATCATAATAGAATTAGTCATATTTACAAAAAAAAAAATAATAAAAAACTTGGAAATAATAAATAAATCCAGTTGAAATCTTGTAAATCAAAAGGCAAACTACATAACATTTTAACAAAAATGTATTTGACTTTCATAGAAATATTTACAGGTGATAAGTTTCATCCTTTCATTTTTTTATTTATAAATGATCCATATTTAACCATCATAAGATATTCTGTAGCGTATATAGGGATAAGATAAACGGGTTAATTTGCTTTTCTCTTTTAAACCGAAAAAACAATGTTTTTAAACCGAGCATAAGGCGCGTAACCAACAGCCTCATTTCCATTTCGAACAAAGCCCTATACGCAGCCGCTACATTTCCACGCAGCCTATGGATGAGGCAGTTATATTACTTTTGATATTAATATAAATTTTATTAATTTTATTTTTAATATTAATTATATGTGTTTTTTTGGATTAGTTTATATGTGTAATTATTCATTTCTATGGGGGTTTAATTACATATGATTTGGAATTACTAACAAGCCAAAATGCTTATAAGATCATACAATATTTGTTTTTATCTATTTATATTTTATTATCAAACAATTTAAGCTATCTGAATTTCACTTAATAAAACTTGTATAAATATTCCATGTGATTATTTGTGTTGCTTATTAATGTATAGATATACAATTACCACCAGTAATTTAGCAAAATTAAAAAATGCACCGGGCAAGCAAACAAAAGTTACAATCATACCACACATCTAACAAGCTTATCTTCCCAAAAGCTTAGAACTATTGTCACCCAACTCCATCCCTGTGTCTCCACTTGAATCCAGAAATGACACGCGATGGCAATGCATGTTCCCACTTTCCATATCACTGACCTCTTTGATAGCCTCTTTCAGCTCTGCTAATACCTCGCTCGAACTGGGCCTAGACGATGGCTCCGTATCAGCACATTTAATGGCTAATCTGGCAACACGAATGATGGACTTAATGTTGTAATTTTCACCCAACTTCTTGTCTATGATTGCCGCTATCTTTGAAGGATTTTCAGTGAGGTCCACATCCACATAAGGTGTAACCTGTAAATATACCAATTATAACTATTGATTGTCGTTGATAGATTGATAAAGATGCTCTACATATACTAAATATTCCATTGTAACAGATTTCTTACCCAAACAATGATGTTTATTTCCTCTCCACTTGGTTTTGCATCTATCGGTTGTCTACCGCATATCATCTCCAGTAAAACCACTCCAAAACTATACACGTCGCTCTTCTCGGTCAACATGTGTGTGCTGAAATACCTGAAACAATTTCTACATAAGGTTAGTTTACGAGCACGGTAAAAACAGAATTGAAATGGTGTTAGTTTACGATCACGTTATACAATATATAAAACAACCCCCCGACCACCCCCCATATCACAAAAGAGAGAGTTACCTTGTGCGGCATCTGAAGCTATTTTGAGCCTGGTTTTCCAATCTAGCCCGTAATGTTCTGCACTACAACCTGGAGAAAAGAAAAGAAAATGAATATTGATTAACGTGTGTATTTTATGATCGTTAAATTTGAGCACGAAAACCCAATGTTAACTTTATAGGAAAGAAAACCAAATGTTAACTTTATATACTAATTATACAATCAACCTAAAAAACAACCCTTCAAAACAAACATATTTCTCAATTACATATACCCTTATATTTACCGTAAAGGTGGTCTCTGTGAGATCGTCCAGACATGTGCTCATAGATAAGCATAAGCTCTCTGGAGTCGTTACAATAGCCTATTAAAGATACCAAGTTCCTGTGATTGAGTCTAGAAAGAACATCCACCTATTAATCAAGAAAAGTCCACTATGAGTAGTTAGGCAATCGTTGATTGGGTGCAGAAATTGAACGGAGGTTAATGGCTTTTCAATTGAACTATTGCAAATATTTTAAGTATCTTAGAATTGCCTCATTCATAAATTCGTGAACTCCTTGTTTGGAGAACTGTGACAACACTTTAATGGCTATATCTTTTCCTTCGGGCAGTGTTGGAACTACTACACTTACATGCAGACTCTCAGTTAGAGCATGCAACTGCATGCAGACTCTTAGTTAGAGCATGCAACTACATGTAACTGCATGCATACTCTTAGTTAGAGCATGCAACTACTACACATCTACATGCAGACTCTTAGTTAGAGCATGGGATTGCATGCAAGATTCCTTTTGCATGATTTACTCCT
>APFE031086877.1:16509-31819 GCA_000404065.3 Pinus taeda
AGTTGCTTAGCAACTGTCTTTTCTTCCTCTTTTCTTTTGATTACATTATATTTTGAAGGGGGGTTTTTCCCACGAGGTTTTCCCTCTTTCCTCAATTTTAATACATGTTGCATTGTATTTTGGGTGACCTTTGGCCTTAGTTGTCGGGGCCCATTTTCTATTTTTCCCCATAGTGGTGTTCAGGGGGGTGTTGGAACTACTACACCTACATGCAGACTCTCAGTTAGAGCATGCAACTGCATGCAGACTCTTAGTTAGAGCATGCAACTACATGCAACTGCATGCATACTCTTAGTTAAAGCATGCAACTACATGCAAATACTACACATCTACATGCGGACTCTTAGTTAGAGCATGGAATTGCATGCAAGATTCCTTTTGCATGATTTATTCCTTGATTTGCTCCTTCTTTAACTCCGCAACTGACTAGTTATCTCCGGAACTTGTTGTAGGTGTTGAGTCTTCTCATCGATCACCACTATAGTTCATTACCTTGGGATCTTCACCCACTATAGTTCATTACCTTAGGATCTTCACCCAGTAATGCTATATAATGAGCATTGTAACATATTTTCTAATGAATCATTCTTTTCTTCTTTCAATTTTCTTTTAATGTTTTTGCTCTGCAAAGCTGTGTGTTGAACCTTTACTAGCTAGATTCATCTGTACAGGTTTTCTAACACATTTACAGCCAGTTTACCAAAGTACACCGATCCGAAGCCTCCTTGTCCAATCTTTATGGTAAAGTTATCAGTGGCGGTCATCATCTCATTTACAGTAAAGGCATGAGACATTGTTTCTTTTGGCACCATAATCATTGAATAGTCTGCAATACGTTCATGGAGGTGAAGTTATTGGTTCTGAATGCAGCAATTTGTCATATGATATATTTTGAATTCACCGTATTTCCTGACCTCTGTCCACTGGTTCTTCAGGTTGCTTCTCCACCCTATCGATTCCGGTGGCGACATCTTTTTTGCGATTTTTTTTGCGATACACAACTATACCCACCGCCAACGCTAGAGCGATGATAAGAATTCCGCTCAAGGTGATTGGGAAGACAAATTTTAATATGTTTCTCTTTGATGTCCGAGGGATACATTCCTCCTTATGCATACATAGGTAGGGATTACCCGAGTAACTGTGACATCATAAAGAAATAAGTTTTAAGTAGAACGTGATACAGTGAAAAGAAATAGAATTTCAATTAGGTCCATTAGAATTTCGACGTAGTGGTTGATGAGAACAGAATGTGAAAGAAAATTTTGGATATGAAAATTTGTAAATGAAATGTTTTACAAACATCAAATAGAATCACGATTACTTGATCGTCAGTGAACCATCGAGGAGAACCTTCATAGGAATTACACCACTAAAATTGTTATTCTGGATAAGCCTGCCACATTTCCAAAGTACAATGCTATAAGTCCCTGTAATTAACTTCTTTCAATTTGGAGAGAAAATGTGCCAAAAGAATTGAGAAAGGGAAACGTACAACTCTTTCAGGTTTTTCAGTTGAGATAACCACTCTGGAACGTTACCACTCAGTTTGTTGTTTTGTAGATTTCTGTGAAATAAATGACTTCAATCACTTTCCTTAAAATGCGTATACATTAAAAATAAAAAATTCAATCAATAGAATGAAAAGAAACTTACAGTCTCTCCGACATCGTCAAATTGGAATAATTTGGTAGAGATCCAGTGAAATTATTATTATCAAGTGACCTGATAATTTCAACAGAAATGGATGAATGGCAACATCTAATATTCAAATGCAATCTTATATTGCTTTCATAAGTATATCTTTCTCACAACGTATTCCATCGAATTGTAATGGTTGTGAACTATACTCTATTATTCATGTGTTTTAGTTTTCATTCTCTAAAAAAAATTTATGCTAATAAAACAGAAGTTATAAAATTACATCTTTATTATTTTTCATTTCTGTATTTGGAACATTTCAAAGTTTAAGATATAAAAAAACTTTTATTAAATAAATTTATATATGAAATTTACTATTTCTCAGCTTCTTTTTAACCTTCATCATATTTATCATATGAAAGAATAATTCCATATATCGCCTGTATACTTTATAGGGGTGTAGCTTAAGTATTAAAGATTTTGTATAGTCGTTCCTGTTATTTATTTAAAATAAGTTTTTACTTAAACCATAAATTGATTAGCTTATCAAAATTTATATCTTGAGGATTGTATAATTTAAATCTATAATCTTAAGGATGTTTTCCCTTAAATAAAATTGATTAGGAATATGCCTAGAAATATGCTTGGAAAAAGGAAAAACATTTAATTGTTAGACTATGTTTAGAAAAAGGAAAACATTTAATTCAGATGTTATGATATAATCTAGCGAAACAAATCTAAATAGGGTGCATTTTTACTCCTTTCCTATAATATTTTTCCAATTTTGGCTTAGATTTACCTATATTTATTTTATATATATATATATATATATAACAAAGTTGACTTGAATTAACATCTAATTTCTTAATATTCTTTTGCCCTCATAGCTTAACCGAATCCACATTTACACATTCTGCAACAAATATTCGGATGCGTCGTATATTTGGTACGAAGGCATTGGAAGATTTAAGCACATTCAACACTTGCCATAAAATGTCTTCAAATTTGGATGTTTTATATGGTACGAAGTAAAAAGCATGTTAAGTCAGAATTCCGCGCCGATAGATAACTCTGTAGGGAGAAAGAATTCTCACACATCAACCAATGCAGTCAATTGTCCAATATGCTCAGGTGCCGTTCCCGTAAGATTCCTTGCCGACAAATTGCTGGCAAGAAAAGGAACATTTGTGAGCTCTTTTCAATTTCACTTACGGTTAGTCTGTTTTGGAACATTTTCGAAATTCTTACGATTGAAGAGCTGTTATCACAGCTAACTCCATCCCAGGGGATTAAAAAACAAGGATCGGAAACCCATTCTTTTATATTAAACCTTCGTTTGATGACACTTACAGCTTTAACTGCAGTTTAAGAACTATGCTAGTTACAACGTGATTGTGTGATTGTCATAGAAGTATTTTAACAAGGTAAAAGTTAAAATCCGACTGTAATCGAAGTGTCAGAGATTTTTCAGAATGCTTTCTTTATACAATTTCATCTAAACAGATTAATAGCCCAAAAAATACAATACAATCACTGTTACACTAGACCAAATTTTGATATCAACAAAATAATAATCTCACTATAAAAACGTTTACTGTGGCACTTACTATCTTGTGAATAGGTTGCCCGTAGCGTAACAATTACTTCGTACAGCTCTAAAGCGTTTAGTATGGGAGTAAGGGTAGAGTTAACCGCTTGAACTGTTGGAATGTTAATTCCAACTTCCGTGCAGGAACAGCGAGGGCATCCAATTTAAAAATCGCGTCGGGAGGTTCCATCAGCACAGGCAGGCAGTTCAACGATTCAGCGATGACTGAACTGTCGATATCGGATCGGCGAAATGGAAGTGGAGTTTTTATTATTAGCGATGAGCAATCGCCGATAATCTGGACCCGACGATGGAATTAATCCCTTTTGATAAATTATCGGGTCCAAAGTATTTTCGGTATCGGGAAAACCAAGTGGGAGCCTTTTTCATGCGATATGTTGAGACCCGATATCCTGGACCCGATGGGTACTCAACATTTTGCTTCATATTATTTCGGGTCCGCAAGTGGCTCGTTTTATATATATATTTTCATGCATATATTAAAATATATATTTCGGAGGTATCGGGCCATGTGTGATCGGTCGGGATTTCGGTATCGGGGGAAACCATCGGTGCACATTGTTGTGTCATGGGATGAAGTCCCGACCCGATAAGAGTTCCAAAAGCATATTGGATAATGGATGAAGTAAAAGCCTGGGAAATGATTTTGACGTGAAGTGAAAGTCTTCTTACCGCCGTTTATCTCAGTAAGACAGTAAATGCTATTTACTGTGGTTGGTAAGTTCTTGATGAAGTTTTTACTTTTTCCCGAGCGGGAGTATGGGCATAGAAAATATCAGTAAAATCATTTAATTCTTACTGTCTTCTTTTTACGGAAGTATGGCGATGTAAGTCCTCTCTCCCATAGTCATATATCAATGTAATTTTTTGGTAAATGAATAGAGAATGAGAAGGGAAAAGCACAGCAGTGCCCAAGCAATGTTCTGAATATGCATTGTTCTGAATATGCATTGTTCTGGAAAATGCATTTTGGTGTCACGCAACAGCGTGAGTAAAAATACATATATGTAATTTCTGCACAGTAGTGCGTTGTAATTTTGGTGAATCCCTCTGTGACATAGGAAGGTTATAATCTGTAACAGCAGCTCTTATTAATATATAGAAATCCTTGGTGTGTGTATGCAAACTCTGTTCTCTGTGCTCAGAAATTTTTCTTATGCTTCCGCTGTGTTAAAAAGACCCTGTGGTAAAACAGAGCATTGTCTCTGTGTGAAATTGTTATTGTTATTTTTGGGATTTTCCCAGAAAAATCCCCAACATGAACGAGTTTAAATTCCAAGTTACTCGTTGGATTGATTAAGAATGTTAGCTGGACCGCAGAATACATTTGCACGAGAGTAATGGTTTCAGACCTTTCACCGTGTACTGTAATATAGAAAGATCTCGGTTCAGACGTATTTACCGGTTCGATTTCTGCAAAATATAAAAATAATAATGCTTTGTTGCCATCGGTTCCTCCCAAATCATTGAATAGAAAGGGGACTGAGCTATTTATCAATAGCTGCTTCCATGCCGCTTGCAAAACAGCTGTTGGAGGGTGGTGAGTGGTATTGTTTGTTGAAATGCGGTGACCGGTACTTATAATCTTATACCGGTTCTGATTATCCGTATATGCCATTGTAGATGACCCTACGTCCCATACGCGGTCGAATTTATCCTGAGGATAACTTCACCATACAAAGATAATAATTAAAAACAAATATCACAGCTGCAAGTAATGCATCAAAATTGGAGATTCATTCTGGGTATATATTTTATGATTGTATTCTGAAATTAGAAAATTACTGAAGGGACAAGATTTATTAATCCTACCCCAAGTAATGGTTTCATATTTTACCATACTTTGTTGAACTATAAAGTTGAAAATGTTCACCTTACTGGTAAATTTCCACCAACAGAATTTATTAGTACAGCACGCAACATTGTTCCTGGCTTAGCCTGTTCATACATGCCTTTTCCGAGGGTTCTCAGCTGGATTGCATTTACAAAGGGATCACTCATCTCCGAGGTTCTGATGAAGCAAATATACAGCGCTCTGCCAGAACTAACCAATATTCTCGTGGCCGTGATTGGGGCTGAGTCAGATATTATATTTATGTTTCTGGAAGCCAACATATCCATTGTCTCGATAGAGAAAGTGAAGCTCGTCGACGATGTTTTAAAATCACTGGAATTACCAAGAGCCCACCACACTCTTAAGAGATAACGCACGTTGGGGGCTATACGTAGCTTATAGCAGGATTTGTTCAGAGGTTTTGGGAATAAGCGTAGACTCTGCAAGTAAGATGGCAAGCTTGCGTTCCCTGAATCTACTGTCCGTCCAACGTCTATGTAATTAACATCAGTCACCCATGTCAAATTCTCTCGCTTTCTTTTCCCACCACAGTCAATATTGAGAAATCCTACATCATCGCCACAAATTGGTTAGCAAAACGAGATCTTGACCTACAAATATGAGGGATTAATAAGCGTAAAAGACGAGATTTCAAACCTAAATAAGCTTCAATAATCACCTGGTTGAGCAATAATAGGAGCCAATAAAGTGAACAATACGCCGACGGCTATCGAAGTGGCCCATTTGCCATAGCGAATTTTCTCCATCTTTCAATAAAATTTTAGAAGTCCGACGGTAGCGTAGTAGTAGACTGAGTACAGGCAGAATGGCTGCTGCTTAATCTTACAAAAGCTGGAAGTGCTGAATTTACCTATGAAGAGCGAGAAAGTTTGAAGTGCTTGGAAATGTAAAGAGCGTCCGAATAGAGAATACCCGTCGTGAACGATGCCCTGCGGTTAAAGGCCTTCTAAGCATTTTGTTAATTTTTTCTTCCTCAGCCCTGCAATGCCTACAATGCAGCGTTGAAGCGTTCCAAACGAACCTAAGCAGGCTTTTTCTATTTTTATTAAATTAAAGCATTGAATACGCAACTGAAATATTTTATAGCTTGTATATTTATGTGGTGTGGGTAAGGCACACAATTTTTATGAAATGCTTTATAACCTATATATTTATGTGGTGTGGGTGGGGCAGACATAGTTTTTATGAAATATATTATGACATATATTTATGTGATGTGGGTAGGGCACACATAATTTTTATTTATTTATTTATAAAACTATTGTTGATGACCGAAATATGACACCCTTTTGATAATAGTTTATAACTTTATTTAAATTGATGTTTTGTTAAATTATTATAATCTTAAATTCCCATCTTAACTATGTGAACCATAAAATATGTTTAGTTTTTTTTCTAAAAAATACAAAATATTTTTTTCATTCAATAGATTTTCAAATAAAAGAATAATTAACAGGTTTATTCTATTGTTGATGACCCAAGCATGACACATCCTATTGGTGATGACCTAAACCTGACACATCCTTTGAGAGAGTTTAGTAATTATTTAAATTAAATTTTATTAAATAATTATAATTTAAAATTCCACACTTTTCTATGAAATCTATAAAATAAAGTTAAATTATTTTTTTCAACATAAATAACAATTTTTCAATTAATTCAAATGATTAAACTAATTAACAATTATATCTTTTGATAAAAGTTTAAAATTTCATCTGTAATATAATTTTATGTGTACGTACGTTCTCCGTCTAATTCAAAGCACATCACGCGGAGTGTCTCCACCAAACGTCACTGTTCATGACAAATTCAATGGTGTGTTATATAAATTTGATGCAGTGTGAACATATTGTGAAATATAAATTAAGATTAATAATAATAATGAGAGCTATATTGCAGTAATGTTACTGCTTAGATTTTTTTGGTTTTTATTTATCAGGTAAAAATGACCTAAGTTTTATGTGTGAAAATAATATTTTTAAGAATAACACTGATATAATAATAATAAAAAATAACACTAGATATATAATAATATAAATATATATTAAAATATATATTAATTTATATTAATTTATATAAATGATATATAATAATATAAAATATATTAAAATTGAATAGATATATATTAATTTTATATAGATTAAAAATATTTAAAGATAAAATTTGTTAGAAGACATTTGTAAAAAAATTAGAATAATAAAAGTATATATACATAATCATACCTGTATAAAATACAATTCAATTTAAAATAGTGTAATTTAAAGGAGTTAAAGTTTCATTGTAATATATTAATTTGTTTTTGAAAAGGTAGCTACAAATTTTAAATTTATGATATTTTTATTTGTCTATCATAAAATTGGGTGAGATTTTTTTTTTTCAAAATTATAATTTTGAAATAATGAATTAGTGTTATTATTTCTAATGTATAGATAGTATCATCACTCTTCATGCATAAATAGATTTAACACTTTTAAATATCTTGCAAGTGGAATATGAAATGGTAATATTTAATTTAAAATTTATGAAGTGTAGTCTGGATTTTTTTTTATAGAAGAAAAAACCATTTTAATTAAAATATGGAGATATTATCTCACTCAAGATTATGATTTTATGTTGCTTAAAATACATTTTTGAATGTACAAATAGATATGGGATATTGCTTCTACGAATCAACAACTTAAACAATATATAATAATATATAATATATAATATAATATATAATAGATATATATATATATATATAATAAATATATATATATTTTTTTTTTAAATCTATAACGAAAGTGGTTAAAATAACCCAAAAAATTATTTCCTTCTTAAGTCAATTAGTGTTAAAATAAAACATCTAAAATAATTAATAACCATCTAACTTCTCATCATTCCAATAAATTAAAAAACTAATTTACTACTTGACTCCAAAATAAATAAAAATAATTTTATAATAAATAAAAATAAAATAAATAAAATTCCTAACAATTAAATATTATTAATTTTTAAATTTTTATTAAGATAAAAATTCCAAAATTATATATAAACCCTTTATTCCAATGACCTACATAATAAACATGCTTAACATTTCAACAAAAACTACTCAAAACTGAAAAATAACAAAAGCTATCACATGCACATTCACCCCATACATTGCATAGAAAAACCTTTAAAAGCTGACAGAAACAGTGATCACAAGGTTCCACAACCGCAACCAATGCCATTAATGCTTTTGTTATTCCCCTTATTACAAAACTTATTCTTGAAAAAGTGAGCTCTCCTGGTTGGCGAAAGACAGTCAATATCATTGCAAAAAGTTCACTTTTGTTGGTACATGTCGCTTATGGATTCATCACTTATGGATTCAAGGGGAGTGTAATTATTATAATAATACCAAGGGGAGGGAATGGGAGCTCTATGCACACTTGAAATGTTCCAGGAGTAAAACAACCACCTTAAATTCTCCTTCTAAAACTCAAGATGCCATCTAAAATATAAATACTTTTCATTAATCTCACTCGATGGGAATTATTGTAAGCATTATGTGTCACTGTTAAAATGCAAATACTTTTCATTAATCTCACTCGATGGGAATTATTGTAAGCATTATGTGTCACAGTTAAAATGCAAATAATTTTCACTAATCTGACTCAGTGGGAATCATTGTAAGCATTATGTGTCAATGTCAATTCCAAAAACATGACCGGCACATTGATGGACAATCAGAAGAAGAACCCGCTCGTGTTATAATAACACCACGTCAAGCCGAGGGGTGCAAAATGTATAATTTATGTTTATTGTACCAGTTGCTGTTGGAACGGAAACGGACATTAATATCAGTGTTTCCTAGTTGGAGCTGTGAATGTCGTAGTAAACGTCTTGTGTGGCGTCCTTCCCTAATTACTGGCCAAGCTGTACTTAATTCCAGCCACATAGAAAAAACAAGGATGACCTCGTGCCTCGGGCTCTGTAACCCTAGTGACCCTAATGGGGTGGGAGGCCTACATCACTCTTTCAAAATTTTCAAAATCCAATATTTACCTTAAAGATCACACATATTTTTTTGTATTTTTTTGGTACCAGTATAGTAATGGGTAAGTGGTCCTAATGGTTAAGAGCATGTGTTTCCTTTTAAGAGGTCATAAGTTCAAAACCAAAGGGGATAGAATATGTATGCCTTCATAGACTTAGCAATGGTTCCCTTGTCCCAAAAACAAGAGGGTCTCATACACCAATATGGTGTTTGGGGTGGTCATGACCTTAATAATAATAAAATATAGCACACCAATATGGTGTTTGGCTTTGCCATGACCTTAAAATTAGACAATAATACTATATGTCACAAACATTAACCTAACAAATATATAAAATTCAAGAAAATAAAATAATATACATAATTATTACTAAATTTCTCACTAACATTAATCAAATTTTTATATTCCAAATTAGAAATATATTCATATTACTCAAATTTTTATATTCAAACTAATATATATTTATTTTAATATAATATTGTAGGTGAATAATTTATTTGATTGTAACTTCGAGATATCCATTAGAATCAACAATCGAATATTTATTAAATGCTTAATGGAAATAAACTCAAGTGTATATATATATATAATTTGGGAGAGATACCAATTCCATATACTTATTAATATTAAGTTATACTTCATGATCATCACACTGCGACAGTTTTTTTATAATATACCATTTGAATTTGTCTTGAACAGCGACGTCTGGTGGTGGACGCACTTCACGTGATGTGCTTTTGGATTAGAACGATAATGCACCTCACCAAAAAATTATTACAAATAAAAGTTATAATTTTATGGGAAAGGTGTTTAATACTATAATAATAAAAAAATGGGTTAATTTCTCATGAAAAAAGTTTATATTTTTTGATAATAAAAATAAACTGGTTAATTACTTAGTTTATAATTGGAAGAAAAATAGTTGGATTTAAAATTATAATAATTTAATATTAAAAAAATTAAAGTTTGTTAGGATTAGCTTTTTATCATGTTTAATATATTATTTTTATTGGGGTGGAGAATTGAACTAGTAATTTCACATCAAAGTGAGTCTTAACAAAGCATCCAATCACAATCTATCCAATACTCCATGGACAATAATTTAATGTAAAATTATTTAAACTGATTCCAAACTTAATTTAAATAAAACTCATAATTATTATGAAAAAAGTGTGGCATTTCTGAGTTATAATAATAGTTATCAAATAATAAAAATTAAATATATTGAAAACTACGTGACATATAAACATAAATATATAATTATATAAATTACATAATATTGTTAGAATAATAATAAATAATAATCATTGTGTGAATCACTTCATCTTTTGGTGGTTTTAGAGAAACAAACATTTTTAATGTAATTATAGTTTTTTATAACAAAATATTATAGAGTTTACAAAATCACAATAAATAATAGCCATGTCATTCGGGAAATAAGCCTTAGTAAGAGTTTATCCCAATTTGTTACAATGGGAAACAAAGGTTAGAATATTAAGCATGTTCACATAGAAAAATATTATCGATATGATAACACTAGGGTAAAATCTGAAAATGTTTGAAAGAAAAAAAGCCTTGGACTAAAATTGTTGCATGTTGCATTAGGGTTCAACTTTGTTTTTTAACTAGTAAAACTATGAAACATAAAAATCAGAAAAATAATGAAAAAACATTAAAGTAGAGGTAGGGGAGGACCTCAAGTAACCTCTTCCATAATAGCACTAGGTTTCTAAGAGCTTAGAGTGCTTACGAGATGGGAATATTTTTGAATATGCATCATCAGGTACCACAATCGGGTGTTTTGTGGTGTCTTTTGAGGCCCTCTCTCCTCCATCCTCAACTCATCCTATAGAGCCTTTAATTATGATAATTGGTTTGGACACCCTTTCACAATGGCCTCAAACTTACATTGGATGAGTGGGAGCTTCTTCTTTAGATCAATGATTTGAACTCTTTTTGGAGTGATGGCTTGGGAAACCATAGTTTGGGTGGTCCATTACATCTCACTAAGCCTAAAAAATTATGTATCCCTGGTTCTATAATTACCAAGGTCAGGAAGCCAATATTGTGTCTCTACCAAGATCCCCTCGAAGTCTTTGTCTTCCCATAATATATGCATCACTACATAAAGCTCATTAATCAAATACTCACCTTTCATGGGACACCCATAGAAGAAGTTATTACCAGTGTGCTCAATATCCTACTCAATTTTCGTAACACGTCACTAACCTAAAACCTTGAAGTGGGCAGTCCTTGTCAAATATGTAATTGGATGTTTTCATCTATTCTTTTTCAAGGCAATGAATGAATATCATACCTTCCACAACTAGTGTATCAATATCCCAAGCTCTTTCCATGTGAAAGTCCCATTTACACTATTCTTGACTCCAAGAAATGTATGGATAAAGTCGCATAGAGAAGATATTAAGGGATGCTCATTCTTATAAATCCAAAAACTTAGGGGACCTCGCGATTATAAATCCCAAAATTCCTCAAGTAAAAATAACAAATCATTTGATGATATGATATCTCATTGATGGTGGTTTTCTTTCACACAGAGTAAGTCCAAGACACTATCCAATAGAATGCCCTATCTACGCGATTTCATCCCACACAACAACTCAACCACAACATTGATTAGTTAGGTCCTCATGGTAGTAAGTGGGGACATGCAACACTTGATAGGAAAGAGGTGTGTATAGGAGCTAGTACATGACACTCCTTACAATCTAATGAGATAGGCCCTCCCACACTAGTAGACTGCACAAGGTCGTTGATGTAAACTTCCATGTCTAGCATCATGTTTTGTGAAGCTCTCAAACCTTGGCATAATACCCGTTATGGGAAATTAATACTAAGTTATATTATTTTATTTGTGGTTATAATAATTATATCATTTCATTTGTCTGTGTGAAATATGTTAGTAAGGTATTTTAAATTTGCATTAATATTATATTAGGTTGATCTCATAGGTATCCATGTAATAGTCTAATATAGATATAAAATAATTGGAAATTTGAATAAAAAACCTCTCAAGAAATACTTTAACAATGCAAAATGCACATTATTCCCAGCTACTTTACACAAAAATATAATAAATTATAAATATTTATGTGAAAACCTATATATTTTTCTACTTACGGGCCAAATAAGAATAGTTTTTGTTTCAAACTTATAAGTTGGAAGTTTGAATTTTCTAAGAAGGCAGAGTATGTTTGTCGCACATGAAAATGTAGTCGGGGTATGTTTGTAGTACTTCAAAATGTAGTTGATGTCTAGAATCATTCTAAAGAGGTGATACCGATTATTAATAATCCCTTATGTCTCTCAATTGAAGCCTTGTTGAAGCATTCAAAAAAACTTGAGTTGTCATCTTTAATTAAACTAAATATATCGTTGGGGTATGTTTGTAGTACTTCAAAATGTAGTCGGTGTCCAAAATCTTTCTAAAGAGGTAATACTGATCATTAATGATCCATTATGTCTCTCAATTGAAGCCATATTGAAGCATTCAAAAAAACTTGAGTTGTCATCTTTAATTAAACTAAACTTCAAAATAATTAGGTATCTCATTGAAATTCAATCTTCATTAAACATTCTTCCTCATATCGTTGAAATTCAATCTTCAATGAACAATCCTCCTCATATACAAGAAGAGATGGTTGAGATTTATCTGAAGCCATTATTTTCTACATTTTTCATTTCTTCCGTTTCAATTAAATTGGTCCCTTACTATTTTTGTCAGAGAATGTGAACTTCTTCATCACTTTTCTTATCCCATTTCATGTTCTTTAATCGTGTTTTACTTCTTCAAAACCACCTGTCCCTCCCCATTTCCTCTTCCTTAACAACCGTTTTCCTTCTACAAAGTATTTGTTTCTTCAGCACTTATCATGATAAAATTTATTTTAGATTTTGTTACATGATCTCTTTCATCCACGATTTCAATTTTTATAATGATTTCATTTTTTGTCTATTCTTTTGTTGCTTGTATCTTCATCCTCTCAACTGCTCTTTCAATTGTTGTTTCTCCTAGACAATGACATACACCTAGTCTCCTATGAGATTACACCCCAACCCCAAGCATTTTCACGCTTGGCTCACACAACTGGTGGCTACTCTATTGCCTCAAGTAGGTCTGATTCTGAACATGCCTTAACCTAATTTTATCCTCTATTTTTATTACCCTCAGCCTAGTGGTGAGTTTTCTCATAACAAACTAGTTGATTTTATCCTCTATTTTTATTACCCTCAGCCTAGTGGTGAGTTTTCTCATAAAAAACTAGCTGATTTTTTCCTTTATGTTCGTATTGCTATTAAAAAAACATAAGTATAAAAAATATAAGCATGTCTGCAAAGGTATCATTTCCTATCCATAATTTTCTAACTTCTTTCTTCCAACCACTTTCCACTATGGTTGTTGTTGTGGTATTCAAACGACTTGCATTGCTCCAAAAGTTATTTCTTTACGATATGCTATTAGTAAATGAGTTGCGAAAATCAACAAAGATCTTTTCTTTCCTGAAGTAGATTTCACAATGGGATTTGCTTAATTTCTATCATTATTCTGCAAATCATAATTTGTGAAATAATTGGGAAGATATCATCATTAAAAAATAAATTAAAGTCTAGAATAATTGTTAAAATATGATCTTATCATTGTCAAATACTTTAAGATAAATGTATGTCACTTGTTTCCCTTATACCATATGTTTTTTATCTTCATGATTTCAGTGGTGAGTAATGTTATCTTAGAATCATCCACAATTACGCATGAGGAAATCGTGATGGAAATGGAGGAGTACGTGTCTACGGACTTGGAGCATGCAGTGAGAGAATTTGGAGGAGGCACCAAAGTTCACAGTGCTAATCCTATCCTGCATTGGGAGAATCTACTTTCTTCACTCTTCTTTCTCTTCACTCTTCTTTCTCTTTCTCGAAAAACAATAGTTATTATAGTTATTAAATATAATGTAGTTTATAATATAAAATATGGTTCTATTGTCAATAGAAAATCTAATAAGAGGCAAACCAAATTTATCCATACAAGAATATTGGGAAGATAGAGGAAAAGGAAAATGAAATTAATAACAATCATGCAACTTTGAATTAACATTCACCAAAAGTAAAGACTACGTATTTTGGTTTTTTCATAATCATAAAACAAGAGGACAATGAAAATGAGTATTCATAAAAACTAACATTATTATCATATTTTAAGAAGCACCAAAATTATTTTTTAAGCAATAAAAGTATAGCAACAAGAATACAGATTTGGGTTTTGTCATAATCATAAAACAAGAGGTACTAAAAAGATAAAATTGCAGTCACTCAAAATATATTCTATTAATTGTTGAATGAGGAAATTACACACATATTTATACAATCAATAGTCTCAAGATAGGAATGTTATCATTGACGTATAGTAGTGTGCTTGAGAGATTCTCTCAACCACACACTAAACTAGGAGAAACTATATTCTAGCTTATTCCTATTATGTAGGAACAAACTCCTCAATTAGATAATTACAACCATAGACAAGTAGGAATTAATTATTTCCAACTCCGCCCCTTAATGACTACTTGTCATGATAGTCAAATCCACCATCATCACACGAATTGCATGTACAAAACCTCCAAAAACACAATTTTCCATCTTCGGACAGATCAACAATCTACAAATTTGGCATTTCCAATATAGCCGAAGAATTGATCTGATCAAAATTTATCCGATCCGCCTCTCCCGGATAGATCTGCAACTTCTCCGATCCTGCACCCCTTGCAGACCGTCAAAACGAAGTTGAGGCTTCCTGCAGATCCCCTCGAAGGTGAATTGGCGCGATCCTTAACTAAAAACCCGCACCTATTGGCGCGACTAATTGCCTAACATAGGCGCCAGTTGGCCTTCCTGGCATTGCTGTTACCGCGAAAAAAACGCCAATCCCCTTTTACTCAGAGAAAATCATCTAAGTCTGAGCCAGGTGTTCTACAGCCCACCTGCTCCTACGAGCACAAAGCTCTCATGTACACATAGCCACAAAGGAACTTCAGGCCACACAGGAAATTCCGCCACAAAGGCAAGCTAGCTTCAACCATATAGATGGTTTCTAGCTCACCACCAACCATTCAGCCACAAAGGCAAGCTGGCCACAAAGGCACTTCAGTCACAAAGACTATATAGATG
>APFE031086877.1:33896-59254 GCA_000404065.3 Pinus taeda
TTCCTATTATGTAGGAACAAACTCCTCAATTAGATAATTACAACCATAGACAAGTAGGAATTAATTATTTCCAACTCCCCCCCTTAATGAATACTTGTCATGATAGTCAAATCCACCATCATCACACGAATTGCATGTACAAAACCTCCAAAAACACAATTTTTCGTCTTCGGAGAGATCCACAATCTGCAAATTTGGCGTTTCCAATACAGCCGAAGAATTGATCTGATCAAAATTGATCTGATCCGCCTCTCCCGGATAGATCTGCAACTTCTCCGATCCTGCACCCCTTGCAGACCGTCAAACGAAGTTGAGGCTTCCCGCAGATCCCCTCGAAGGTGAATTGGCGCGATCCTTAACTAAAAAACCGACACCTATTGGCGCGACTAATGGCCTAACATACGCGCCAGTTGGCCTTCTTGGCATTGCTGTTAACGCAAAAAACGCCAATCCCCTTCTACTCAGAGAAAATCATCTGAGTCTGAGCCAGGTGTTCTGCAGTCCACCTGCTCCTACGAGCACAAAGCTCTCGTGTACACATAGCCACAAAGGAACTTCAGGCCACACAGGCAATTCCGCCACAGAGGCAAGCTAGCTTCAACCATATAGATGGTTTCTGGCTCACCACCAACCATTCAGCCACAAAGGCAAGCTGGTCAGCAAGGCACTTTAGTCACAAAGACTATATAGATGCTTTCTGGCTCACCACCAACCCTCACTTTCAAGTGATAAAAGATGGTTTTAGGCTGACCATAAACCATTACAAAGTGGTTTTGAGACCACCACGAACTTTCAAATGCCTTTACAAGGCTTACATTCAACATTTGGAGTTTCTCGTACATACAATGAATATTACAATAACATGCTAGGGAGTCTATTCAACAAACCACACTAAAACAAAAAAAATCTACTTTGTTGTTCACCATAAACATTGTCGTTGCTCCTTTGATATCATCGTTGCACAAAATTAATATTTGGTGCAATTCAACCTTGTTACCCACCACATTTGCATCATCTTTCTGATTTAATTGTCTTGGATTTACCTGCATGATTTGTTAGAGTAGCTAATTCTAACAAAATCACTCCATTGAGTTAGCTAAGCTCAATGATTATAATTCCAAAACATTTATAAATACCACATTTTACTATTGCAGTGGCAGCGTATTACCAAAGAAATTCGGACGCAACTATTATGGCTTGTCCATCACCATGCTAACCAACCCTCATTTCAAACTGATGGCCTCCATAGCACCTTGCCAAGTGAAAGAAATCCTCCGCTTAGGCTTTCTCTGCCTCCAGGGAAGTTTCCGGTGCTTCGATCTCGTGGATTGAAACTCACACAGGCCGGCCTCCGGCTCAACCTCCACACACAACTTGGCAGCGGCTACAGCGATCTCAATGGCCACTGTGAGCACGTACCTTCGGCCCCTTCGTTCCAGATCCACGCTTCATTTGCAACAGATCGCGTCTCCACACTCACCGCACTAGATCCGAGCAGGATTCACACATCGACACAGGTGATCTAGCAGCAGAAGACTCGCCAGTGATCTCCATGGTTCACGCAGCACACCAGCAGATCCGACCCCCATGCAGCACATCGAGCTGTCTTGCTAGAGATTCAGTTAAACTCCACAACTAGGAACAATACAACAATGTGTGGCAACTGCATAAACAACGAAACAATTCCATTGCTTCACTGCAACAATTGATCCAACTCACGCCACCAAAAATAGGAGTCTGATCGCCACACCACACTTCTACTGTGCTCCCAAATCTGCAATTTGATACGCTTCCCATCAAGCACAATAGTCCTAATCTTAAAGTCGATCCTTGTGGTAGTTATGAAACTGGTGGTCAAAGAGTCATTTGAAAAATGGAGAAGGAGACAACTTTTACCCATACCGCTATCACAGATCAACAATAGTTTTATGAGATAGTCATAATCTGCTCGACCTCTCGCCGGTTCCGAAGCCATTCCTAAGACCCTGAGCTATGCTCTAGCAGGTACTCACCCGATCCTCTCATTTCAACCAACCGAATCGAGGGCATCTGAAACACTCTGCACCAATGGTGATCACTTGCCCATCAGGAAGCTCGTAACTCTTTTCCAGGGAGGAACTCGTCTTGGCTGTCTCAAGCTCCTGCTCGTAGTCAAGGGCTACATAAGGAAGTTTCTCTTTCATATCATGAACAATTTCACGTTCTGCCGTAGTGGTGAATGAATAACCTCTTTCAGTCAGGATCTTCATCAAAGCATCAGTCAGATCCCGACCAACAAGATCTAGCCTCTTTTAGATTGAGCCTCGTCACCTACATATGCATCCTTCTGCCCCATCCCCACCATGACTCCAGTATGACGAGGGCGACCGACAATACTTGGAAACACTGCCCTGGGAGCATCATCTCCAGCAAATCCAGCCTTGACCATTCTTGTTCCATTGTCATAGACAAGGGGTTGGATATCCTCTGCATCAGCCATCTTCAATTAAATTGCGAGATAACTGCAAACGCGAAATAGAGACAAAAATTGACGGCATGTAGTGCCCATCGTCTGAGCTCTTTCCTTCTGTCCTTTCCCTCACCAAGAAATGAAATCCGAAGCATAAGAAAACCTTAATTCAAACCATCAAATGGCATATAATCCACGCATAAATTTTATCACGACTCTCCGACAGATTCTAGGCAGCATAGCTTTTTCACTGGCACACATTTCCTCCCACAAGCAGACACACCGCGGATTGCGTTATGCATCATTAAGAGGCATCGTTACTCGGTATTGCTTCAACCAAGTTACATCTCTTTAGATCTTGTAGCAGATACAGGCGTCACACCTCTCAAACATGCGAATCTCCATAGATCTGCGCAATCCACACTGCTTCTCCACGCAATGAACAAAGAACGCATTGGATAGGTCTAATCTTAAGTCGATTCCAATAGGAGATGGCTCCGCATCACTCTAGCAGAGAAAAAAAATTGATGTCACAGATCCACCCGATATAACCCACAGGTCTCTATGGGTCGGATCGCACCTTCAGTAGCTCTCCACGACCACCAGATGACAGTTCCAATGAACAGAAGCTCCATCTCTTCAATCACTCAACCCAATTTACATTTTTAATCGTCGTCGCAATCGCACAACCTCACCATCAACCCTTTCCACTTGAACGCTGGTCCTTTAATTTTCGTTGTAATGAATCTATGGAATTTGATCCACAAACGACTGCCTCTCACATCAGTTTCACCACAGGAGTCTCCACATTCGGCACCAGGTCATCATGATCCATGAATTCTTCGAGAGTTGTCACTGACGTTCTCCAAATTCACGACGCACATTTGCTTCACAAGTTTGCACAGGTCTCACACACAGGTTTAGACGTATGATAGACAATTAAAAAAACTAAAACAAAAAATATATTTCCTAATTATTTCCCTCAGCCTAGGAGGGGCCAGGCCCTCATAAGCTCTGATACCAAGATAAAATTGCAGCCACTCAAAATATATTCTATTAATTGTTGAATGAGGAAATTACACACATATTTATACAATCAATATTCTCAAGATAGGAATACTATCTTAGACGTACAGTAGTGTGGTTGAGAGATTCTCTCAACCACACACTAAACTAGGAGAAACTATATTCTAGCTTATTCCTATTATGTAGGAACAAACTCCTCAATTAGATAATTACAACCATAGACAAGTAGGAATTAATTATTTCCAACTTAAAATTGTTTCATGAGAAATAAAAGCAAGGAAATAAGATTACATAATTTGGCTTTGTCATAATCATAAAACGGGGGGAAAATGAAATTGATGACTCGTAAAAACTAACATTATAATCAAATTTTAAGAAGCACCAAAATTCCTTTTGAGTAGATTTCGCAACAACATTCCCTTAGAAAAATGATAAAACATTGTATTTCTCTAAGATTTCTATGGCGGTTGTGGAGGACTTTGGTATCATATCTGTTTTAGTCGAATAGAACAATTGCTCAAGACATCCTCACAACCCCAAGTAACAAATGACAGAACAAGCGAGTGCAATTTTTAGTTTCCTTAGGTAAAAATATTTGTCATTTATATAACAATATATGCTACCAGAAACAGTACATGGTATATGGTAGTTGGAGGGATTATGATTGTTCTCCCAAGGCATCATTCATATAGACCCCACATGTAATCACTTGTTTTCCTCATACTTTTCTAATTTTATTGACATCTTAAAATGTTTTGATAGTTCTTCTGATACTTATGTTGTTCATATTACTAGAAATTACCCTTAAAGGTTGAAAGGTACACTGAAGGAATAGAAGATTTCATAATATCATCTTGAAAAATTAAATCACTAAATTAGCTTGGAAAATAAGTACCTTGAAAAAATCATGACCAAGATGGTGCGTCAACTTCTTGCAAATTGTCGCATAAACCACCTCACCATGCTAGATTCCCTAACATGAAATTCAGTGAATGAAATGGGCCTCAGCCTTTTGAGGGGAACCAAACAATCTGCACCACCATTGCTACTATCTTTGGGATTCATGGAAGAAAATTGTAAGCCAAAATTACATCTTACTTCAACTCCCCTTTGATGAAAAGCAAGACCATGGACAAGATCATCATGCAATTGAAGGAGGGTTCTCTTTTTGAATCTCTCTAAGGCGTCTCGGAGGATGAATGTCATCTTTAGGCTCTCTCTATCTAATTCGTTAAAAAAAAATTGTGTAAGAGAGATCGCCATTAAGCGATATAAGTCATCCATCTTCTCCTTACTCTTCTTCTCCTTGTTATGATTCTTCTCCGCTCAGCTATTAACTTCACTTACCTTTTCCATCAAATTTCTTATATGCCAAATTCATATATAAAGATAAATGCATTGAATCACAATTAATTAAATCTAAATCCTTCATAGTATTGAAGTGTTGATTATTTTCCTCTCTTCCTTCTGAAGAAAAAAAAACCACTCTAAAATTCCTTCGTAACATAAATGCCACATTCTTTCATCCTACTATCAAACAAAAGTTGCTTCCCTTTAATTTAACAATGAAAACAACCCTATATCTCTGCGCAAATGCTCCATCATAACTTAAAGATTAATGCTCCATCATAACTTAAAGGTTAATAGGAAATTGTATTTGAAAAAAAACCTAATAAAAAAAATGTGTTTGCAACTTAGTTTGTGCTTGATCTAAATTATTTATGCAATTTATCATTAAACAAATGAATTCATGACCCAGGTTAATACGGATTGGATTAATAAATACATCACCCACATTATGACGACTGGGATAGTTTGTGATTGATCTAAATTGTTTATACAATTTATTATCAAACACATCAATTCATGACCAAGGTTAATATGGATAGGATTAATATACTGGTCTTTTATTTCAATGTTGTATGAGAACAGGATATAATCACATGAATTCATGACCAAGATTAATATGGATAGGATTAATATACTGGTCTTTTATTTCAATGTTGTATGAGAACAGGATATAATGATTTTTGTGCATTCTCTTGCATTTGATTTGACAAATTGAATTATAATGTGTGGGTTTGTTGTTGCAGATGCGATCTGGACAGGTGTACTGACTATGATCAGTAATGAAATGAATTGTTTTCATTTCGTCAGATCAAAGCATGAAGTTCCTGTAGTAGTCGGTCGAAAACATGATAAGGATGAGAAAATCTCCAGGATCAATCCCCCCAATAGGAAATAAGAAGCCTGGAAAAACACTCGATGAATTTTGAATATGATATTTTGAGGAACGAATATCGGGATCTAGGCCAAGTTCCAGTTACGAATTTGTAGAGATTTTTAGCAGCTAGTGAAAGCATTCCAATTTGGAAGGGGCAGCACTAGCTAGAATGACAAAACCCTATGAAAATCGGTCTAATAGTTAAGAAACAGGGGCATGATTCCAGTTGATTGAAAATAAATACTCAGTATCCAGATGGAAAAGCCATAGATCTCCAAGACACATTGAGCAAGCAAGATAGAAATTTCAAATTTTATAATGTCTTGTTTCTCAAAATTCGGAAAAAGCAGTTTATGTTGAGGAAAATCGAGAGCATAGGACCCCACTTACTCTGAAATCTGTTTAAAATGAATTCAGCGTTTGATCCTAGTGGAGGTCATGATCCACACAATATAGGGGATCTCTGTGATCACTCAATAATGCATCTACACTATTGCATTGCACTTAGTCCAATGCAAACTCTACATTTCACAAGATAACTGCAATATATTGAAGGTGAGAAGAATCTAATCATTCTGCCATCAACCATAAAACATCCATTTTCAGAGAGGAGACTGGGAGAAGTGTTAAAACCTTTCGAGAGACACAATTTCAAAATAAGCCTCATTCCATGCTGGCAGTGAGGCATGTCTGCTAAAAAACTATCTCTAGTAGACTTTGTATAGGCATGCAATAGAATAATCCACCAAAATCCAGAATCTAAGGGAGCAACTTTGCCTATTGCACTTTCCCCAAAATCTGCAATCATTGTATCACTAGAACGAACAGGATCATAGAGTACTTTAAAACTGGCAGGCATAACTCTTCCTAATGTGAAACAATCCACTTGTTTCTCCCACCATGCTTGAAGTTAGAGTGTCTTCAAGAGGGAATGTTGGATGATCTCAGGTTCGTCATTAATCAAGAATGCCAAAGCACTTGGAAAAAGGTCTCTTACAAATACCTCGGAGTAAAAAATAGCAGCGTGAAACCACTCCATAACTATTGATAGAACTTTTATAGCCTAAATATACAGAAAATTGTCATAATGTGGCGCTTATAAATCAAAGGACAATTTTCTTGCAGAATGAATTTTTTTAAGGATCCATGCCTTTTTACAAAGAACCTCTGTAGTAGAATAAGTCATGAAATATTTTATTCTTATGACCTAGAACTGAAATACAACAAGGGATCAAATATAATGGATTTCAACAAGAATGATACCTTACTATAGTTTAGCGTATCCTCTGTAGGGTCCAAAGCAACAATAGTTCCAATAGGCTTTCCTCATAAGTAAACAAATGATGTCCGTAAATCCTCCCTAGCATCGAAAATCATGGGATGAGACTTAGAGGAAGCACAGGATGAGACCTAGAGGAAGCACGTGCTGAACGAGGACAAACATGAGAAACAAAGAAGCAATCTATAAAACTTTAAATTTTAATTTTTTAACCGAATAAATCTTTAAAGCCTAAATTTCTATCTAAAAAAGAATCAGGGAAGAAATCAATAACATTTATCAACCTTAAATTACTAACACAGACCAAGAAACAAAGAGATTACTTTCTAAACATGATAGTAAATTTCAAGATATACATCAAATTTCTAAAAAAGGCCAAAGTGTCAGGTCAAAATAATCCATGGGAAAGCAAAACTCTTACAATTGCTCTATTTTTCTTTTCTTAGTTTATTTGTCTTCCCTTATGTTCCACGACTGCACAAACGGGGAATATATAATTAGAGAGACCAAATATACTAGAATATAAGAAATTTGATAAAAATACATAATTAATTTGAAGCTTTCTAATTATTGTGTGTTGCTATATGGTAAGAAATTATTGGCCATAGAAAATTGAAATTCAATCTCTACTATTAGTTTAAGCTACTCAACCAAACCCAAAAATAAAAACACCTTCCATGCAAATATAAACTTAATTTTTTCTATAATTCTTAAAATGTTTTTCTACCGACTGATTTCGTCAAATTATAAAAAGATTCTCATCGTAAAAGCCCATAAAAGCTCGTTGAGCCTTTACGATGTCAGTGAGACACCTATCAAGCTCTAACATTTGAACAACTACAAAAACAAATTCTGCCCAAAACGGATGATATGAGTAATTTATCTATCTTTTACAAACATCCGAATCTACATGGTTAATATCGAAAGGGATATGTGAATCATTAAAAATATAAACATATATTTACGTATTATATAGTTTTATTTAAAATATTATTTTATTATAATATATAGAGATATTTTAAGTGTTTATTCTATTTAACTTATTGTTTCCGAGTGAATTTAAAAATAAAAATAATATTATATTTTTTTAATGATTTAATAGTAACTTTTATTCTATATATAGATAAAATGTTATATTAGAAAGTTTTAAGTAGAAATAAAAATATCATAAATAGTTGTCAATACATACCCAATATAATATAGACCATGTTTAAATAATTCTCATGCATAATATGATGAAATTGTGTAAATAGTTTTTCATGTATAATGATGAAATTGTGTAAATAGTTTTTCATGTATAATGGATATTATATGATATAGTGATGTACTACACATGCCATATAAATTATTTATGCTTGTTAAATTGTCACTTTATATGTTTAAAGCTATATTTACATATATCAATTTTTTTAAGTAGGTAATTGATGGTAGAATATTGTGTTGAAGTATGAGCAATTTAAACAACTCATTTCAAATTATATGTTACAAGTTGAAATACATGGACCTCCTCTCTATGTCACCTTGATATAAATTTGATAAGCTTGAACTAGGTAATTATTTTATTTTTTGTATTTTCAAGTATATAGTTTACCAAATATTCTGTATTCTTAATAATAAACGCTCACTATAATAGGAAGAACATAGTCTTTTGTTTCTTAATTTTTGATGTAGTAGTAAAACTAAATTGTGATATTACTTTAAAGTTTGAAGTTTGATATTTGTCTGTAGGTTTTCTTCTCTGTAGATATTGACAAAAACCCTAAGCTTTATATTTCTTGAAAGAAACAAAGTGTGACCTTGGCATGTTATAAATACATTAATTGAATTTTGGTGAGACTTTGAAGGATCTATTGACTAGCTATAACAAGCAAATCATTGTCACTTGGGAAAGTTGAAAAATTCATTGGACCTTGCAAAATTCAAAATAGATCCTCTCATTTACCCTATTTTCTTAGTAACAATATATATTTCACTATAATTAAATTTTGAAGGATCTAGATGGGAAATCTCCCTCAAAGGACATGGAGGATACTAAAAATGTAATTGTTGTGTGTGATTTGCAGCCCAAATATCTAGATATTAAAGTAGAAGAGCGCAAATATCTAGATACTATAATGGAAAAATCTATAGGTAAACATATTTCTAATCTATGGAGCTAAGACAAATTTAGGAAGGACATTCTCATAAAAGGAATTGGTCCTAAAGCTAAAAAACGAGGAAAAAAAATGTGAGAAACCATATGAATGAGGTTGTCTAGTACTTTTTCTTAAACAAGATTTAACTTGGATAGTGCTCTCAAAAAATAAATAACAAATGAAGATATGAAGAAAAAATATAGCAAAACTCCCTAAGGGTTTTCATTCTAGGGATTTTCCTTAATAAGATCTTGCTGAAGTGAAATCTCTAAAAAGAGAATTGGTTGAGATTTAGTCCATGAAGGCTCAAAGGGTAACCTTAAAACCTATATTTGAATGAATGAATACAAACCTTAATTACAAGCCCTAGCAATTATTCTAAGTTGATGTGGAGCCAAAAGGAACCATAACACCACAAATAATCTCATCCCTAGAGTTAGGTGTGACTTCAATCAAGGTGCACACCATGGGTGGCATCTCCATCGCATGATTTATGATGAATATATCACAAGAATTGTGATGAAAGAGAATGAAAAGGTTCTCAAACCTCATCTTAGGGTGCAAAGCTTTATGAAATATTTTCACATCCCTCTAGACACATGAAAAATCTAGTGTTAAGATGAATCTATGCTGATAATAGTATTATTGTAAAAAAGTACACTAACAATAATCCCACTAATATATATACTAATATCATTATAATAATATTATTACTAGAAGTAGATTCTTTGAGGGAACACACTCTGTTTTAGAGTGAATGCTTGTGCATCATTCTGAAGCAAAAATTGAGACTGGACATTCCCCATTGGTTCAACATCCAAAAGCATATCATTATAGTATTTAATTCCCCAAAAAAATGCATTGTCATCTGTAAAGGCTCCATCAAAGACAAAAACAAGACAGGGGATATCTTAACTTATTAGAATTTGAATGAAAAACTAATAAGGTGTTGTTATAAATATTGAAGTGTGGATAGGTTTGACGTACTCAATACAAGATCCGGGAGAAGTGATATTGGTGTGGCAGACACAAGAACAGGTAGGACAAGAGATAATAGTGTCATCTTTGTGACACAACAATTGAGAGTCCTCTCATCCAAAAACTATGAATATATACAAATCACATTCTAGGTAAATGCAACAAAACAAAAATCACCACATTACACTGATTTCATAGGAACTCTTTATTCAAATTGATCCAAATTTCATTAATGAATTAATGTTGGCAACGTTATTAATTACTAAGCCATAAAACACGGGATGGTCACTATTTAATTTTGCTCAAATTGTCAACTACACATTAAATATTGTTTTCCTTTTTCAATCATGTAGATATAAACTAATTGATTTTTTGCTGGTTACTATCATTAGGGACATTAGTTTGGAGCGCATTCAAAATCACCACTAAAATTCTATGAGAAAAAATAGAAAATTCAACTACAAATCAGATGGGGATGAGCCACCATGTTCTTCAATTTATAGTATGCACATTGGAATGGGCCACCATGTTTGTCATCTTTGGTAAAATAGGGTTGCACTTGTGTGATAAATGAAGACAAGTTGTAGACAACCAATGTTAAGAATTATTATGATGTGCTGAAAGGAGTCTACAAACTCCACTTTGTGTTGTAAAAACATGTGCAATAAGGATAAGCTAACACACTCTACACATGGCGTCGCAATCCGAAAAAACATTCGATTCCATAATATTTGCATATTCCGAAGTGGGATTCTACATGATTTGGAATTTCTAATACCATGAGAGAGGAGGAATGCCTAAAAATTATTCCTTCTCTCTCTTTCCTCTAGGTACCCCTTATTAAAAGATGGGCATTCACATGGACAACATGATCTAATCTAAAGTGATAATCAATCCTATAATAGAAGCTTGGTCGTAGCCATGCCTCACTATCAAATTGAATACATCTCCTACCAAGCTTATATTTGAACTAACCTGTTTTGGATTCACCTGCAAAACAACAAATATTTTCAGAAATTGACATGATTGTAGTCCAATGCATTACTCAGAGCATACATATTGAATGAAAAAAGACTTACGGGAACATATGGTCATCTACGATGACCTCGAGAGAGTTCTTCACAAGATTGAAGCAACGCTTGGCATAACATCCTTCAACATGATAATTTGGAGGTATCCATCGTAATGAAAATGGAGGAATTGTAGTTCTCGCAGTTGAACTATCATCCACATTGAACCCAACCACAACACTAGCATTGACATTGGCACTGGTCTTCACCAATCTGACAACTTTTCTATCATTAGCACGATTGTTCAAGATTTTCTTGAGTCTCTTGGAACCCAACAACCTGCTTATAGTTCTACAAGTAGAAGCAAACACCACATTGCTATGTATTACAATATTTTCACCATATGATACTACATTCTCTTCTCTCCCAAACAAAATTATCACTAATTTAATAGTCGATGAGAAGAAAGACTTGTTGATGGACCATTGCATTTCCAAGTTTTACACATTAAAAATTTCCAGGACTTTAACAACCATGCCAACATAATGGAAACTGGCAGGAATTGGGGGAAATACAATTTGAATATCATTGGAGATGGTGGGGCTGTGATTGTGTCCTCTGGTTCTGTGACCACACCAATCATCAACATTGTGCATGTTACAAATCCTCTGACACTTTACACAAGAATAATTTGTTGGAGTTGTAAGAGAATAATCTAAAAATTGTTCCTTTAGTGAATTTTAAAAGAACCTTCTACATTTATGATTCATAAGTCATGTAATTCATCAAGAAAATATACCTAACTCTCCCTCCACAACTAGTGTTTGTGCCTATACGAGGAGCTGGGTAAGCCTATGCATTTTAACATGTTCTTAAAATTACTTGTTTATATTCACTTGTGATAATATGATTTTTAAGTAAATCGTTTATATTCACCTATACATTGTTGTCTAGATTATGAAATAATGAATACTTTCATACCTTTGGGTCCATTTCTGATTGCACCAATGGATATCAATCTCGAAGTCCTTGCATAATCAACCCTAAAACAACACATCAATTAATATCAAACCTCAACCTCGAAAAAGGAGGTAGTTTCTTATTTATAGATTATAAATGGATTTGAGTTTTCACTCGTGACTCCTTGTTTACATTTGATTATACAAGGTAATATTTTTATTGGAAACGACTTGGAGGATTTGGGAAAGTATAAAAAATAAGGCTTACTTCTAGTAAGAGGATAGTTAGGTATGTGAAAAATGCCCGATAAATAAATTTATTTTGTGCATGTAACTATCTAGACCACCAAGATCACACCAAAGAGGTAATCATCTTGTGAAGTCTCTAATATGTCGAAACTAATGCTTTCCTGGAAAAAGAGGCTTTTTCATAAATTGAATCCAAGAAATAAAATGGATTTATACCATTTTCAACTTCAAGTTAGTGGTTTATGTATACCATTTATCATATTCATAGCATTGTCTGTAAGGACTAATTTTGTGGAGTTATATGAGAGTAACCCAAAATATGTGTTTTTAGAGAAATTTTAAACAACCTTGTCCATTTTTTACTTAGAATTAACGTAACTCATGAAGGAAAGCGACCTACCTATTCCTGCACCAGTTTTTTTTTTATACAAGTAACTAGGTAAGCTTCAAATTTGTATCTTGTGACTTGATATGTCCTAACACGTGCTTAAGGTCTATTTATATCCAATTGTATGATATGTAGTAACATGCTTTTGAAGTAACATATTTTTGTGTATATTGAGTTATATGTTGGTCTTTTAATTTGGAAATGATTTGTGACTACTCCAATGGATATTGCCTCGAGTGATGGCATGCCTCGAGTAATGGCATCATCAAATTTAAACAATCCAACAACCAGTATCAATACTAAGGTATTTTTTTTTAGATCATAAATATATTGGAATTTGAAAAAGTAAGGCATATTTCTGGTAAAACGATAGTTAGGTATGTGAAACCTGCCCGCTAAATAAATAAATTAGTCAATTAATTTCGATCTAGTTGGTTTAAGAAGCAATGGTAGCATCCCAACTTCCTTCCAACAATGCACTCTTTGATTAGGTATTCCAGTGTGTAGTTGGTGCAACAACCATTTCACCAACAATATCTCTTTATTTATAACCATTCCCAACAAGTTGAACCATTTTTTATCCCGCATTCCACATTCCTTTCTCTATATCCACCTGATATCACAAACTGGTCATAGGAAAGGGCAAGAGACAAACGCCTATCCACAATTGAGACCAGAAAATAATATGACCAACCCACATTGCAATCAGGGTAAAGACATGCAAACCACAAATTTAATCCAACGACTACTTGGAGTGTGATCCATTACCCCATGTAGTAACCAATACGTCTTTATTCGCCATGTGAAACCCACTTAACTAAAGGAGATAAATATGTGGTGACTAGGCCAACCTCATAGTAAAGTCACTTACACTCTACTTAATGTCAGGTTTTATCCATTCTCCTTCTTAACGCCTTCATATCTCCTCTTCCTAACTGCTTATGAACTGCCCCATTCCCATCGTAGTAATTAGGAGTCTTTTTCAAGCTATTCCTCTATAGAAATGCCTCTACACTATGAAGGAGAAGTCGCACCTCACCATCTTGTGTCACCCTTCATAGTGATCCCCCTGACATAGCCCATAAGCACCAATTAGTGCCAGCTAGTCTGGAACTAGCTCATATGCCTCAGGTGGATCAACAAGAAAAAAATTCTTAAAGGTATACTATGGCGAGGTCAACTCCACGTTTGTAGGAATGGATTTGACATCTGGATCAACTGGTTTCTCATATACATATTTGGCATCCCTATCTCGACTATCACAATCACACCAAACAGGTAATCATCTTGTGATGTCTCTAATATGTCCAAACTATTGATTTCTTGGAAAAATATTCTTTTGCATAAACTGAATCCGAGAGATAAAATCGATTGTAACATTTTCAACTTCAAGCATGTTAGTGTTATGTATACCATTGATCATATTCATAGGAATTCTATGGGAATAACACAAAATTTGTGACATGTTCTTAGTTGGGTAAGCTCATGTTTTCATTTTGTCAATTCAACTTGGTATCTTATGACTTTATATGTATTGCCATGATTAACTAGATCCATGGGACATTGAATTAATCAATTTTACATAATGACTGAGTCAACACTACACTTTATCACCAACTATTTTATACTCATAGACCTATAAAATAATGAACTTAAAACATGTTAATCATTTTTAAAATAATAATAAATCTTCAGTTTTTAAGCTGCAAAACTCATTAACCTCTTATAATACTCACTTTATTTTACAATTATTTCTATTATAAAAATATAAATTAAACAATATTTATAAATTATTATTTAAAAAATTATGGTAAAATAATTCTTAAACCATACCCATTATAAGACATAATTTATTATAAAAGCATCGTAGATCCACCTTAACTCTAAATCTACCAAGCATCTAGAGGGATCAAATCTATTTTTACTTTAAAAAGCTTTGCATCTCAAGGGATTTGATCTCTTAGTTATTAATAGATTATATTAAATAGATCTAAGTTAGTTAAATATTCATAATTAATAATAAAATATATTTATTATATTATTATTTTTATTAATATTTAATTCATAATTATAATTATAATTTTTTTTTTTAATTTATTCCGTGAAAATATTTATATAACATAACCTAAAAGATATTACAATATTAATCGATTAGAAAGCGTTGGTCAAAACAGCTCCCTAAAATATATATAAAATACCAAAATTATTTGAATTAAATAAAATACCCAAAACATCTAGCTCCATAAAATATGTGTAGAATAGCAACTTGTTATAAATGTAATACTTGTTAGAAATAAATGTGATTCATCAACGACTTCGTTTAAGGGATTTACTCGTTTAAATTAAATGTGATGAACATCACTAGTTCATGGATCATTTGTTTGAAAATTTTGCAATATAACTTAAAATAATACAATGTATTTTTTCTTACCTGCCCACTTCTTGTTTGGAAAACTGTACGCCGAGTGCCTCCAATGTCTTTAAAATTAAATGTGATGGATCCACTTCGTGTGAGGTGCTTGACTCTAAGGCTAATGCTTTCTGGAAAAATGTAGAAAAAAAATTATTTGTTAGCTTGTTTGAATTAAATGTGATTGACCTAGAAAACATTACAGTGGATTATATGCGAAGGATGTGATTGATCCACGGTTACACAATTTTGATCGATTTACTAACTGTGTAAATAAATAATTTAAGTGCGGTCGATCTACCTGATTCCATCACTGGTTTGAATTAAATGTAATTTATATAGAGAATTACCTTGATGGATAACTTTATAATGGACTATATTTGGTGGATGTGATTGATCCACAACAGATTTGATAGATGCTCTAAAATTTTAAACTAAACGTGGTTTGATGGATCCCTTAACCATTTAAATTAAATGTGATTGATCCACCACTAATTTCTTCATGGATCTACTAACCGTTGAAATTAAATGTGATTGATCCACCACTAATTTCTTGATGGATCCGCTAACCATGAAATTAAATGTGATTGATCCACCAGTAATTTCTTGATGGATCCCCTAACCGTTGAAAGTAAATGTGATTGATCCACCTTCGTTGATCGATCCGTTACTGGTTTGATGGAACTATTATTTATTTGAATTAATTGCGATTGACTCATCGCTTTTTTTATGGATCCATTACTAGTTGAAAAAAATACAGTGATATCCTAATCTTTGCAGTGTTACAGTGTACAATCTCTTATGGATCTGCAGAATATTACAGTGTACTAGCTCTTATTAATCCATTATTTATTTGGGAAACCTTACAACAAATTACTTTGATGGTTCGATTGCTTATTTGGGGAATTTTACAACAAAATACTTTGATGGTTTCACTGTTTAGTTAGGAAATTATATATTTAGTAATTGATGAGTTATTTGTACCAACTAAATCAATACCACATCAAATAACCAGTCTGATGTATTCATACATGACTTGTTTGAATTAACTCAGAGGTAATATAGATAACCAGTCTGATGTATTCATCCATGACTCGTTTGAATTGATTCAGAGGTAATGTAGATAGTATTCGAACTTTTTGCAAAGTCTACATCCTATTTCTGTAAAAGTCACATCCCAAGTCTTTGCAGAGTTTTCATTTGTTTATTTATACAAGTAGCAGTTATGTATTGTTTTCTGAATTGATTGAATTAATTTAGAGGTAATGTAAGTAGTATTCGGACGTTTTGCAAAGTCTACATCCTAATTCTGTAAAACTCACATCCCAAGTCTTTGCAGAGTTTTCATTTTGCTTATTTGGAAGTAGCAGTTATGTATTGTTTTCTGAATAAGTCACATACCAAGTCTTTGCAGAGTTTTCATTTGCTTATTTAGAAGGAGCAGTTATGTATTGTTTTCTGAATAAGTCACATACCAAGTCTTTGCAGAGTTTTCATTTTCTTATTTATAAGTAGCAGTTACGTATTGTTTTCTGAATTGACTGATTATTTGTTGATAAAAATAACAATATATTGCATGATATTGATAAAAATTGGTGGGAAATATGTTGACTGATAATGATAAATTTATGGAAATTCATTTTATTGATTTAAATTGTATTAATTTAAATAATTTATTAAGATGACGAAACGTTAAATTGCACATAAAGGCTATCAATCGTTTTGGAGAAAAAGTTAAATAATTTATTACGATAATTAAAGGTTAACTTTAATGATCTCTGGAAAATACTCTCATACCCCTGAGAGGATGACGAATATTCATGAAATCCATCCTCATACTGCCGAGTTTTGCAAATTCCGAGCGCTATAACCATTGGCAAATTTATGGCAAGTGTGGGATAATTCGATCCCCAATAAACCGTTTGCAACTAACTAGCGGATCCGAGACAACGTAGGTAGGTAAAATAATCTCCAACCACGGGAGCGCCAGTTTAGACCCAGACAGCGCAATACCCCAACGATAGAACTGCCGATCCCTCACAGTGTTCTCGCATCGATCTCACAAGCATGAAATTTCACCCTAAATACAAGGTTGTCGCTCGAGTTAAAAGCAATACAGTCATTGCTGCTGCAAACAAGAGAGTTTTTTTCCACACTGTGAGAGTTTATTGTCTAAAACGGTACCGTCATTGTTGTTGAAAAGAAGAGATTTTTATCCACAGTGTGAATTTATTGTCTACCCGACTGGTTAGTGTGAATGAATCTTGTTACTCTAATTCTATTACACTATCATATAACGAATTGTAACTATCACATAAAGAATTGTAACAGACTTATACTCATTTTCAATCTGTTGGCAGAGGTTATTTCCATAATCTAACACCACACAAAGTATAGATGGCATGAGAGGTTATTTCCATAATCTAACACAAAGGGATACAATGTTATAGGTAGTATGAGACGGGAGTTCTTTTAAGAGGGAATATGGAGTAATTATTATTATTATCATTGGCTAAATATTTTTTAATGTTTTTTTAATTTTGCAAAAAAAATTCCTAACACTTTACAATGTTTTATAATTTACAATGTTTTATAATTTAGTGAAAATGTTATAAGATTTAAAAAAAAACTAATTTAGTAAAATATTACCAAAAAATTATATATGCATCTTAAGTTATTGAAAAAATAGTATATACATTTTTATATATACCATGGGGATTGACCCATTTAATATATATATAAATTTTAGGGGATTTTTTAAATTTTTTGTTGCTTGGGTGTTCAATTCCTAACACTGGAAATACAAGGTGTTGATATATATTGATTTGTCTTGGAAAATAAAAAACTTGATAAGGAAATTTTTGGTTGAATGCAAGGTGGTGTAGGGAGAATTCTTTTAGGCACAGGAAGGCCTCAAAAGGACATTTTCCTTTATATTGATTGCTCTAGAGAATCAAGTTAATCACTTTAATGATTTTTCATGTTTAAAAAGTTATCCATTCTTTTTAGTTCGTTTATATTGTGTTTATTCTTTTGATTATATAGATAAAGATAGATTCACTTATCTAAAAAAATATTATTAGATATCTAAAGTATTTTAACTTCAAACCTTTTACTATATTATTGTTGGTTTTCTCTAATAATAACAAATTATATAGATATATATATGCTTCGTTATTTAAAAATTAGAATTATATATGTGTGTGTGTGTGTGTGTGTGTGTGTGTGTACTAAATATGTTCATAAAGATAAATGAATGCATTATTAAAATACTACATGCTGAAAAGGTCACTAGTTCAAATCTTTCCTTAATGTCTACTAGATAAAAAAGAAAAATAATAAAAACTAAATATAATTGAATATGTAAAATAACATATTTCATTTTGTTTAAATTAAAATAATATTGATTTTAAGTTGAAGAGAAGAACACGGCACACGGTGATTGCTAGGGTTCCAGGTTTTTGCAGAGTTTGTTCTCTATGGATGGTCGCAAAGGGGGGAGCTGCACTCCCTCCTACAAGCAGGCTGTAGCCAGCAGCGGTAAAAAACCAATGGAGGATGACAGAGGTCCTTCAGAAGAAAGGAAGAGAAACAATGAAGAGGAACAAGATGATACTAAATTAAGGGAGAATAACAACACTAAGGAAAATGAGGAAAAAGACAAGGAACAGGGCACACAAGACAAAGCACAAAAGGGACCATGTAAACCTAAAGCTACGGTTACACCCAAAGTTGTTTTAAATGATCCGACGCTGTAGTCGCATAGAGAACATATGCAGACTTATGCAATCATTTGCAAATTCATGGGTTTATGGGCCACAGCAAAATCTTTATAAAAGCAGATTAAATACCATTGGAAGCCGAAAGGAAGCATTGACCTACATCTTGGGTCAAAGGGTTTCTTCATTGTGGTATTTGAAAATATTGAAGATAAGGACAGAGTGTTTGAAGGAGAGCCCTACTTTTATGCTGCAGCAGGCCTTTATATGCAACCTTGGATTATGAATTTTTTTCCAAAGCATGAGACTTTTACTTCGGTCCCGGTTTGGGTAAGGCTATACTCTCTACCTCTTGATTACTGGTAAACGGAATCCTTATCTACCATAGGAAATAAGTTGGGACATTTTGTCAAAACTTCTGAGGCCACTAGAAGGGGAACTTCCTTTGCTAGAATATGTGTGGAGATCGATCTCTCTAGAGATCTACTGAATGAAGTAATTTTGAAAGTATTTGATGAAGAATGGGTACAAAAAGTAGATTATGAACATATTCGTTTCAGATGCTGCAAATGCCACGAGCATGGGCACCTAATCAGAGACTGTCGTCTCAATAAAATAGAAAATAGGAACAAGGCTAACATAATGAAAGATTCTGAAAGCTTTCGGAAAGTGGCACACAAAGAAAGAGGAAGCAAAAGGGGTCCAAAATCACAAAAATCAGTAGTACAACAAACCAGTCAGAACAAGTTCCAAGTTCTCGAAGAGGAAGAAGGGATTACAAAAGCAGATCAAACAAAAGAAGGAAATCCAGTGGTGAAGGGGATAGAAGAAGATAGTGATCAAACACAAGATAATATCAAACAGAAAGAAACTATGGTGAATGAAGTAGAGATGGAGATGGAGCATGAAATGACCCAGAGTGAGATGGAAATGGAGGACCATGAACTATAGGAAATCGTTGAGAAAGAAAACCTAGATTTGGAAGGTTTCTTGGATCAAGGAACTAGGGAAGGCATAGACTCGTTACCACCAGAGGAGTTTAGCATAGTTCAACAATTTTTTTAATGGAAAACCTAGACCAGAGGAATGTAGGGGCAAAGAAACACCGAAAGACTGGGCAACGAAGGTGTGAAAATGATGAAGACCACACCATGATTAGCACCCAGAAACCCACGAAACAAAAGAGGAAGAAAAAAGTAGAATGAGTTATTGATGAAATGTGGAAGGCTAATGATAGATTCAGGTAACATGAAATATCTAACCAGCTACTCCTTCACAAAACTTTAATTATTAATTCTATTTCTTGGAATATTAGGGGTCTAGGTAGTAAAAGAAAACAAATACTTCTAAGTAGTAGAATGAAACAAGTACCTCCAAATGTGATCTTCATCCAAGAAACCAAATGTTCCATTCAAAAAATAAAAGAAATCTAGAGCAAATGGCTCAATAGATTTGAGTTTCTGGAAGTCAAAGCAGAGAATACTCCAGGTGGTATTCTCACTCTTTGGAATCCCCAAAAAATTGGCATAATAGAAGCTGAAGCATCTAGGGATTATTTATATGTGGTCATTCAACCTGTGGGAGACAAGGAAACCTACCTGTTAACAAATATCTATGGTCTTCAAAGAATGGATGAGAAACTCAGGTTTCTTAATTATCTGGAGGATCTCAGAGACAAACATTCAAAATTACCATGGATTTTGGGAGGTGATTTCAACATGATCAAATCACTTTCGAAAAAAAAAAGGAGGAACCAGAATTACAAGTAAAGATTCTTTAGCTTTTCAAACTTTCACTGTTAATATCAAGTTAGTGGACATTGTAACAAGTAATGGTCTCTTTACATGGAATAACAAAAGATGAGGTGAGTCTCAGGTGTCCTCAAAATTAGATAGATTCATGATCTCAGAAGATCTTATGCTCATAGACAAGGAAATGACAGCAAGAGTTATCCCCTTCGGAGGATCAAATCATTGGCTGATTCAACTGGAGGTGCAGGGCATTGGAACCCCCAGGAACAGACCTTTTAGATTTGAAAACATATGGCTCTCCCACCCAGATCTCATTAGTAACATTGCAACCTGGTGGTCAGAAGATTTGAACATTCAGGGCTCGAAAATGTTCCTTCTTCAAAAAAGACTAAAACACATCAAGCTCAGACTTAAAGTCTGGAACATAAATGAATTTGGCAATGTTTTTGAAGCTAAAAAATCTGTTGAAGGTAAAATGCAGGTACTCAATGAAGCCCTTATCATGGATGGCTTTCACAAAGATAAAATTGATCAGGTTTCCAAATACCATCAAGACTGGGAGAATTTATGTAAACAAGAGGAAATATTTTGGAGACGAAAATCTAGACTTCAATGGCTAAAGGAAGGTGAGGGGAATACTAGATTTTTCCATAGATCCATTATTGCGAATAGAGCCCAAAACAAAATTTCCTTGATCAAGGACAAGGAAAGTAATCTTCTCAATTATCATGAGGAAATAGAAGCCGTGCTGGTTAGGCACTTTAGCAATATAGAAAAAGAAACCATTTTAGATCAAGAACAGTCCATCAAGGATATTAAAAGACATATACCCAAGCTGGTGTCTAGAGAGGACAATTATAATCTTAATAGGCCAATGACTAAAGAGGAGATTAGTGATTTGCTTAAGGAAATGCAGAATTGCAAGGCACCAAACCTAGATGGCTTCAACGTGGAGTTCTTCAAAGCCTATTCGAGTATAGTCAAACATGATATTTTGAATGTAGTAGAAGATTCCAAGAGGGATAGGACCATTTTCAAGGTGCTCAATACCTCCTTTATCGTCATGATCCCTAAACAAGAATTGGCATAAACGCCTAATAGGTTTAGACCCATAGCTTTGTGCAATGTGGTTTATAAGATAATATATAAGGTCGTGGCCAATAGACTCAAGCCTCTCCTTCCTTCTCTAGTCTCTATGGAACAATTTGGTTATGTAGAAGGTAGGAAAATTCTTGATAATATCATTCAAGCTCATGAAGTGGTGCACTCTCTGACCAACAATAGGAAGGCAGGTATGATTATGCAATTGGATATAACAAAAGCTTATGATAAGCTGAATTGAACCTATATTAGGAAAGTTCTTATTGCATTTGGGTTTTATCACAATTGGGTTAGATGGGTCATGGCCCTGGTTACTTCTGCCAGCTTTTCAATTCTGGTTAATGGCTCTCCCTCAGAGATTTTTATTCCCTTAAGAGGCCTTAGACAATGAGACCCACTCTCACTTTTTCTCTTCATCCTCATGATGGAAGGACTAGGTAGGTCTATTAAGCATGCAAAAGAAATGGGTCAGATTAAAGGTCTCCAACTATCTGATGATGGTCAGGCCTTAACTCATCAACAATTTGTGGATGATACCATGTTGCAGGGAATCCCTAAGGTCAAAGAGGCTCTCGTGTATAAACAAATCCTGTTGGATTTTTCCATGGCTTCAGCTATGGAAGTTAATCTTTCTAAATCAAGATTTTTTTTCTTTAATACTAATATAGCCATTTAGAGGAATATTTCCAGAATTCTGGGCTTTCAAAGAGATATCCTTCCTTCAAAATACTTGGGATTCCACTAACTACTAAACCTTTGCACAAGAGCATTTGGGAGCGAGTGATTAACAAGATGCAGGACAAAATCAAGAAGTGGACTACAAGATCTTTAAACTTGGCTGGAAGGCTAGTCCTCACAAAGGTTGTTCTTCAAGCAATCCAAATTTTCATGCTATCAACAATCCCAGCTCCAAAAGGAGTCCTACACCATTTCAGATCCATACAAGGAGACTTTCTTTGGGATAAAAGGGTGGAAAGAAAGAAATGGGCTTTGTGGCCTCGGATAAAATCTGCAAACCTAAGGAACATGGGGGACTTGGATTGGATGATCTGGAGATTCTTAGCAAGGTTTTAGGAGCAAAATTATGGTGGCACCGGGTTAAATATCCAAAGGCACAATGGGCCAATATCTGGAAAGGAAAGTATGCCAGTTCGTGGTATTGTGATGATCACATAAGAATGTCTGGTAGTATAAAAGGCTCACACATTTGGAACAAGGCCTGGGAGAATAGAGGATTAATACAACAAAATTGCTTCTGGTAAATCAAAGAGGGAGATTTGGCCTTATTCTGGGAGGATAAATGGCAACAGGAACCTATACTATTATCAGAGGACTTTGTGGATCTCAGGAATGGGGCTGATTCTAAAGGATTACTTAAGGTAAAAGATTTCTAGGATCAAACCAATGGTGCAAGAAAATGGAGAACCTTGAGGCACATGGATTACAGGGAGGGTATCCCCTTGAAAGAAAAAGCAGATGAGCTTAGGAATTTGGTGGAACAAAGGAGGATTTTAGCTATAGAAGGGTGGTACCAACTCAGATGGGACAACAATAATGAGGGTTCCTTTAATCTCAAGGAGGAAAAACACTTACTCCTTAAGCTGGATTCCCAGGTCTCAGACTTGATTTGGTTGAACCTTTAGAGGCATCAAGGTTGGATGAAGATCAAACTTTTCATGTGGTTGGTTTATCATAAGAAAATCTTGACCTGGGAAAACATCAAGAAGAGGGGAGTTCTAGGGCCTTCCAGATGCCAGCTCTATGGTGAACAAGAGGAAACTACGCAACATCTTCTCAATAATTGCAGTCTTACCTCTTGGTTGTGGGATTCATTTGTTGACATATTCCAGAAGTCACACAAAGACCATGGTTGTATCATCAGTGCCCTAACCAAGTGGAAACGTAACTTTTCAGAGTATGAATTTCTAGACATGGCCTGGGCTCTTTTACTCGGCTTTATAATATGGAATGTCTGCAAAGAAAGAAACAAAAGAATATTCAAGAATGAACCCCCCCCCCCCTCCCCACAATCGACTTTTTGAGCAGATCTTAAATCAGATTAAGGAAACGGTCGGTACCATGGTGCGGACCCCCCCTAAGATCCCTCCTACAACTGCAGAGTTGAGGATTCTTAGTCCACTGGGACTGCAGGGGCTCATTGCTTGGGACTGGGATAGGATGGTTCTTGAGTTGGTCACCCAATAAGATACCTTGCACCCTCCCCCACAGGGATTTTTAAAATTCAATATTGACAGGGCTTCAAAAGGCAACCTGGGAATTGCTGGCTTTGGAGGGGTGTTGAGGGATAAAAATGGCGACATTCTTGTCATCTTTCACTACCATTTAGGGAGAGCCACTAACAATATGGCAGAGCTCATGGCTATGGAACAGTGTCTGGATTTCCTAAAGTAGGATAACCACCAAAATGTGGTTGTTGAAGTTGATTCTGAGCTCATTCTTATCTCGGTCAAGCGAATCAGTTAAGGCACAAAGTTGGAAAAGGTATCTAAACACTAGAGGCTAATCTAGGTCTTTCAAAGGATTCAACAACACCTACAGAGCCTTAGCACAGTTAGGTTTAATCATGTGCGAAGATCGGCTAATAAATTAGCTAATATTCTGGCCAATCAAGGAGTGACTTGCTCTGAGAGTAAGGTTAAAAAGGAGTGGCAAGATATGCCTTAGGATAGATTAAAGGGGGTTTGTCGTAACCAAGCCAAGGAAGACCGAAGGGTGGTTCAACTTAGAGCCATGGAGGAGGTTTCCAGATGACTATGCTTCCTTTTGTTTTTTGGCCTATCTATAAGTTTGGCCCTTGCAGACGGGAGATCGTTGTTGGCATCCGCATCCCAGATAGTTTTGGTGAAAGTTGCTATAGAGGAAAAATCCGCACAGGAATCGAGTTCGCGAACAGTTGGCGAGAGGAACAGTATGGTTGCATCAGTGCCAAGAAGTGGAATCCAGGTCATTTCAGTGGATGGAATACCATTGGTTCTCTCTCAGTGGACACCTTACTGCTCATGGAGTAGTTTACAGTATTTCACAAGCGTTCTAGGTGGGAAGTTGTTTTAAAGTTTTGGGAGCGATTCCATTCTTCCAATGACATGTGGCCAGGGGGGGGGACCAAATACCACCCTCATCGCATGTTATTGTTCGGTCCACGTAACCTGTGCGATAGGACTATTAACCGTTGGATCAATTAGGATGGATCGACGGTCAAGGATGATCGTGCTTGTTAGTGGATCCGTGGGTTAATCGCCATGAAGCTTGATGTCGTGATATCCTCCAAGGTTGTTGGATTCGAAGTCAAGATTGGATGGTTTAGATTAAAGCAACAATACATGGGCCTGATTTCTTTGTAGAATTTGTTTCCTTTTCTATTAGGACCCACTTGTAAAAGGTTTTGTGGGCGCTTGTCGCCATTTCTTTTGGATTTACTTCTGAAGGTCTTGGTTGGAAGGTCTTTGATTTACTTTCGAAGGTCTTAGTTTTATTGCGAGCTGCGCGTGACTCAGAGACCCTCATGGAACTTGTACTTTATGTAATTTGTTTTCAATATTAATTATATAAAAGGCTCCACTCTTGCTTCAGCAAAAAAAAAAAGATGTTAAGCTACTTAAATTAAAAATATATTCAAGCGGACACAATCTAACCATTTTTAATTATTTTATTTAAATATA
>APFE031086913.1:0-26646 GCA_000404065.3 Pinus taeda
TAAGGAGAGGAAAGACATTGAGGAAAGAGAACTACCATGATGGGTCGTGTGAACCCGGCATCCCAGGCACTATACGTGCGTTCTTTCGGTAACCTTCGGGGCCCTGGACATAGCCATTAGTCAAACTTCTCATTATGGTATAGCGCTCCTTCTCATATGGGTAAACTTCGACCGTATCTGTTACTGGTTCATCCGCTCGACCTGGCATTGGAGATGGATTTGGATCCTAGGCTAAAGGGATATAACAAGCTATCGATCTAGAAGGGATGATGCGAGCTGGGTTCGGACTGGGCTAGAAAAGCTGGCTGAGCTAGGATAGGCGGGGAAAGATAGGTGGGGAAAGACTGAGCTGGAACAGGGCGAGGTGGTTATACATGCTGTAGTACTCCCCACTTATCCAGATCTCGACGGTGCAGTTTCGTATCCGGATCTTGACTAGGGGTTAGTTCTTTCCAGGCGTAGTGGCCACTGGTCTGTGTGTCGACTGTCGGTGCACTTTATATTATAACAACGCTCTCTTTGTGCAAACACTTCATCTCTTTCTGTATAGGCCCTCTCTCGCACACCCACTATGGACTTATCCTGTAAAATATATAAGGAGGCGAGATAAAAGGTGTGAAATTCCCACTAGTGTAGTGACTCCTCTTATATTGACACCAATAGAATATTATATCAGCATGCTAAATAAAAGGCAAATCTAGAAGCCATGAATCAATTCTTACATAAATGAATGGAAAAATTATGCAATTAATGGAGGATCTTGTTAACATAGACCAATCTCACTTTCCCATCTTTGATGGGAATTCACCTTCAAAGATTAATGCTAGGTCCACTAAAACTACATCATTGTGGAGCAAGATTCCTTCCCATCAAAGTCCATTATATCAATCACCTCATTATCTCTCATGCCCTTCAAAATTATGGCATGCATGCACAAATTAATTAAGGATGAGCCAACTATTGTCTCAGGCCCTGAACTATGTGGGAGCTCTAATGATGTGGTGATATGATTTCACCCCCTATTAGGGTGCATTCTCATCATTAACACCCCATCCAAGGGACAATGGTTAGTAGTGGCAAGAGATAGATAACTTTCAAATAGGGTTGTTTCATTAAAGGGATCCCACCTCTTAGCAAATATATCATTTCTATTGATGATTCCTTCATTGGAAATTCTATTAGTGACTTTTTTGGAAGTTCTTCTTACATGGGAGGGGATAGTGACCAAAACTTTGGAAGTGGGATTTCTACTCCAACTAAAAATTTTGGAAATTTTACCTATTTTCTAACCCTGTTGCATCCTTTTTAGCATATGGATGATGACCTAAGAGTTTCCTTCTTCTACTAATTTTAAGATTTATTCCTTATTTTGTAGGAAACAGATGCCCAAATTCCAAAGCCTATAATTCTAATAAATTATTAGTTTTTGTGCCTAATTGAACTACATAGTTCCATAATAGTCCTCCTTCTTCATTCTATAATAACCATCCAAAGCCCACATAATTATGGTTTCATTTTGGGGCTCCATCAAAACATATCTTAATAAAACCTATTAGAAATGGTTTCACTTATCTAGGATGACACTATTGGGTTCCATAAATTCCTGGTTTGAGTGAGTGCTAATAAGATGGATCTCAAAGATTTTCATTATAGTTTCCTAGTCCTTGCACTACTAGTCCTTTTCAAAATAGGGTGTTAATAGAAAGGTCTCCTTGATGCTTCACCTAATCTTACACCATATTTGGTTAACATATGTTTGTTCATTTCTAAACATTCATTGGTTCCTTTCTCTCTAGACTTATCAAAGTAGAAACCCTAGGGGAAAAAATACCATGCATGGTTTAGGATAGGATTGGAATATATGCCTTCTATCGATTTTTCTAAGGTTTATTTTAGATTTGATCTATCTTTATCCAATTGTTTTAAATTGATGGATCTTTTATCTAATAGCAATTTATTCAAATGAACAAGTATTAGGATGGTACTCAACCTTTTCCTGCTCCATGCAATAGAGGTGATAGGTGGCCTACCCTAGGAAACTTTGTTGAGACGCTTTATCCCATGTTAATATTTTATCTCTAGTGAGTATCTAAATAAATAAGGAGATCTTTGGTGAAATATTTTTAATTTAGACATTTTCCCATATCTCTTCTTCATGGAAGTCGATGTGCCCTGCTTCTAGTCTATAACACTCCTTAGTATTAAAAATTCTCCTTTGTGATAAAGTCACCTTAATTTGTCCTAGACTTCATTTTTTTTTTATTTCTTGTGCTATTAATTCACTCTAGAATTCTTCTTAGTCAAAATGTTTTAAAAGAGGGGCATAATTCTCTTTAGGAAGCTAGATTCGATGTTAGGACCTTGGGTTAAGGAATTTCAATAATGAGAAATTTGAACCCTATTACAATTTAAAATTGAATTTCTGAGTTCCTGGAACTTTTCTCAATCCTTCCACTATGGCAATTATTGCTAGAATCATCCAAAATAAATATATTTTTCCATATATGATTTCCTAGAAATAATGATCATGGACAAGATGCATATATTTCCAGGCTACATTATAGAATAGATTAGAAGCTACTTTAAGGTAATGGATGAAGCTCGTAGCCATCAAGATGAAGAGGAAAGGGGAGAGAGGATCCCCTTGTCAAATACCTATTGAGGGAGAGAAATTTGTGGATGGGAACCATTAACAAGGATGGAAAATAAGGACAAGGATGTGAGGAACATAATCCATTTTTTCCATTTATTAGAAAAGCCAAAAGAATGTGCTTGATGTACTACCAACTCGATTTATTGAAGGCCTTAGACATATCAAGTTTAATAAGCATCCATAATTTTGTGGATGTTTTTAGTGAGTGAATCATTTCATGATCAAGGATGGTTCCATGTAGAATCTGTTGACCTTCCACATATCCTAAATACTCAAGAGAGATTAATCCATTTAGGATGGGAATTATATTATTGGTAATGATCTTGGAGATGATTTTATAAATAAAATGACAAAGAGAAATCAGTTTGAATTCATTGAGGTACTTAGCTTTGTCCTCCTTGGGGACCAAGGCAAGAAAGGTTGAATTAAGGGTTGGAAGACATTATAGAACTTGTGAGAATCTTTCATAAGTTCCCAAATTTCATGTTTATTGATTGACCAACAATCATGGAAGAATTTCATGATCAAGCCATTTGCTCTAGGATATTTATTTTGGGCATGTCCATGACCACCTACTCAACTTCGTCCAAAGTCACACTCCTTAATATGGAATAATTATGGTATGGGATGAAAACCTAAGGAATATGTTGTGTAATTTTCCGTATTACTTCCTTTAAATCTAGTTGGGGATCAATTAGTAGAGTCTTTTCCGTATTACTTCCTTTAAATCTAGTTGGGGATCAATTAATAGAGTCTAATAATAATTCTCTCTCTCTCTCTCTCTCTCTCTCTCTCTCTCTCTCTCTCTCTCTCTCTCTCTCTCTCTCTCTCATCTATTTATATGTATCTATCTATCTATCTATATATATATTTCTTTCCTTGCCTGTCATTTATTAACAAAATTTGATTATCGTGGACATGTTGTATCATTGATTTATTAAAGAACTTTGAGTTTATTAACCCCTCCGTTAACTATTGGATTGTAGATGTTTTCCTCCATGATCCAATTCTTCTTATTTATTCTGGGCATCTAATTATATTTGACGGGATTTTTTTTTCATAATTAGGTGCTCGACTCACTTGTCCATGATCATCTGTTGTTGTATCTATTCCATTTTGTCCTCTAACTTTGTCTTAACCATGTCCATGACCACCTACTCAACTTCATCCAAAGTTACTCTCCTTAATATAGAATAATTATGTTGTGGGATGACAATCTAAGGAATATGTTGTGTAATTTTCCATATTGCTTCCTTTTAATATAGCTAAGGCTCAATTAGTAAAGTCTAATAATAATAGAGTAGAGGCTCAATTACTAGACTCTCTCTCTCTCTCTCTCTCTCTCTCTCTCTCACACACACACACACACACACACACACAATTAGTAGAGTCTAATAATAATAGAGTAGAGGCTCAATTAGTAGGGTCTAATGATAGAGTAGAGTCTCTCTCTCTCTTTGTAAATTTATATATGATCTATTAATTTATTTCCTTGGTTTTCCTTTTTAATGAAATTTTATTATCATGGAAATGTTGTATCATTGATTTGTTAAAGAACTTTGAGTTTATTTCCACCTCCTTTAACCATTGATTTTTTCCTCCATAATAATTATTCTTATTTATTTTGGGCATCCAGTTATATTTGAAGCATTGTTTTTTCTATAAGTAGGTGCTTGTTTCACTTTTCCATGATCATATGGTGTTGTATCTATTCCATTTTATCCTCTAATTTTGTCTTGAGTTTGAAAATGGCCCTAAATTATTCTTTATTTTATTTCTTGAGCCACACTTTAAGATGCTTGAGGCACATTGAAATATAAACATTAGGTTGCCTTTATCTACCTTTGCTTGCTACTACCATTTTTCAATGCTTTCATGGAATGAGGGTTGTTCTAAGAAAAATAATTCAAATTTAAAAGGCCTATCTTTTGGACTACCTTTCATATCTAGCTCAAGGTAGATTGCCTAGTGGTCAAATCTAGAGCTTGGAAGAAATGAAGTTTCCTTTTGAAGTCCAAGTAGTAAGAGAGATTCAAAAATGAGGAATTGATCAAAGCTAGAGGCCACTTGGTGCTTTCTTCCATGCCATTTTTTCTAGGTATGTATCCCATTAATAGTGTCCAAGTCCACCATATTCATAATCTATATTGTGTCCTTGAATCACTTAGATTCCATTTCTAATCTTCTTATTCCTCTATTTTCTCAACTAGAGATGTGAGGATATTAAATTCACTCCATACAATTTAGTGTCATTCCTTAATAATAGTTTAGATTCCTAACAGATATTAAAGTAAGTGATCTTGTTCACCATTACTTCATGGTCATAAACATTTGTAATGAATCATGATTCTGCGAAGTGTATTAGCTGGAATTTTGTTGAAGTGTTTTATCCATGGATAAAAATTATGAGACCATTATTTCCATATGATTCAAAATTATTTCTAGTCCTCCTATTGCTCCTTGAGAATCTATGGTTATTGATTGAAAGCCTCTCTAACTAGTGGAGGCTATCTTTGAAATTAGTTCACTAGAAAATTTAGTTACTTGGATCTTTAGATGAGAAAGTTTTTACCTAATGATTTTATTCCTTAATATTATATATTTTATATTCCTATTTAATATCTTTATACTCCTCAAAAATAAATTTCATTAATATCTAGTGGAGTAGATGGGAACTAATCAATTATGAGACTAATTATCCGTAAATTCACTAGAGTTTCTCCTAACTCTTGCATGAGTTGTTTATTCCTTTTCATTCCCGAATTTCTCTCCTCTTTTGAAATTTTGGAAATTATTTGAGAGTGGTGATTTTAACTCCTAAAGATGAGGAAACTAGTTTCTTACCCTTACTATCATTGCTCTATGATTCTTTACTTTTGATGAGTGTTTTTTTTTAATAAATGTAAATATTGTGAATCTATGATGGAATTGGGGTATTTCTAATCACAAGTCTCTAAGATGTAGTATTGATAAAGCACCCAAGTTCCATTTCTTCTCCATATTTTGATTCTCCAATATTGTCTCCATCAAGTGCCATAATTTCCTCTTCCCCGTCTACAAGAATTCTTGTACCATCACCACCAACATTTCCCCCTTTTAAGTTGTTCCTTAGGGTCAATGCTATGGCCATTAGCAACCAATTGATGTGTATGGATTTGGTTCTTATACTCTACTTTTTCCTTTTATCCTTCAAAATCCTTAGATAATGAGTAGGTTTCGTCTTTCTTGTTACCCTTTGAAATCCCTCTACATATTTCTCTATAGGGGTCCTTACTGGATCTAGTCGAATATCTAGAAGGAAATATCTAAATATATGGCCTTGCTCATGGAAATTGTGGCAATGAAAAGATATGTGCTCATAGTCAATCATTTGGATCTAATATATAGATGGGACTCATTAATGGGTATAAATCAAGGCCAATCTGGAAATCCTTTAGCATACATTTACCTCTCTCTTTGCATTTGAGGGCACATTATTGGACTATAATGCTTCAGAAAAATCACCTTCATACCCTCCAAATTAGCTCTCTGAATGCAATCCATCTCTCCATTTGTTCCCTCTAATTTTTTCCATTTTTAGATGGACCTCTTTGCCTAATTTTTCCTTATTCTTGAAGTGCTATGAGATTGTCTTGTATTGCTATAAGATTGTCTCTTAATTGCTACAGGATTGTGATTAGTGCAAAAAGAAGGAACAATTCATGTGATTTCCACTTAGGAATAAGGGAGGGGGCCCAAAATAGCCTCATCATTCATTTTCCACACCATATAACCTCTTCTCCACCCTCATTCCCACTTCTAACCATAAAAAAACACTCCTTTCCACCCCTTATTCCACCTCTTCCACCATATAAAATGCCTCTAACCATTATCAACAACTTATGCATGAATTATCAATATTTTTTGAAGCAACACCTAGAGGAAATGTTAATCCTAGAAAGGTCTGTATGGCTACTACAAGAAGACACATAGTCCTATAAGTAGTCTGCACAGACCCTACAGGACCATAGGTAGAGCACTAGATCCAAAATACAATCATGATGGATGCATTAGAGGACTACAACTCTGATCTTGAGCAGCTACAATACCCTCTGCAAGATGCTACGTGATCTTTGTTCACCCAATAAGCAACAACATCTAATCCATGATGGTACCTACATCTTGAAGAACCTGCATTATTAAACTTCAATCAACAAGGAACATTTAAAAAAAAATATAGCATCTCAAAAGCATGGATCAAAGGAAACAAAAGGATGACATCTCAGAAGACATGCAAAGAAATCTCATTCATATTTAGAAATGAAATGCAAGCATCAAGTAATCAACATATCAGTGAGAACCACCAGGTAGGCATAGGTATGAAAATTCCTAACCTCTCCCCTTGAGCACATCATAGTCAAGAAAAAAATTTCAATGCATGAGCAAAAAGCTTTTGTAGGTTAGTCATGGTTCAACAATCGCATCCACCTTCAAACAGTTAGTTGGAGTTATCTTTATTTATCATCACATGTGTATAAAATGACAAAAACAAAAAGGTGATGATTAGAAGGATTTTTCCAATGGGCCTCTGGTGGAGTTGAGAAGGTGGTAAGTGGGCACCAACTCATAAAGTGTGCCCAACCCACCACCCAAACATCAATGGCATAAAAGTAGGTTTGAGCCTAATTTGACATAAAAGTTACATACTAAAAAAGGCAAGGAGGCACACTACCATCATTAGAAGTTGAGCTACCTACACTAGGCTTCCATAGACTACTACAGAAGAAGCTACAAGTTTAGGATACAACTATTACATGATACATATTGTGTGTTACAGGATACATATTGCATGCTACAAGATTGACCTCAAGTGTTATAGGATTTTCCCCAGAGGTGAAAAATACCTCGAAGATGCAAAATGTTTCCCAAAAAACCCAAGAGTCATGAGGAAATCTCCAAGGGAAGGGTAAGTAAAAAATTTACCTCACCTCCTGTGAACAAAAACCCTATGAAATTGTTCATATGTTTACACAAGAACATCCTATAAAAGCTTCTGAAAATGAAAGGAAGTTGAAGTATAAATTTTTCTTGTGAATTAAGCATAATAATAAGGTTGTGAGATTCTTTGAGTTGTACATGTAACTTTTCCCTCCCCTAACCAACAAAGAAAAATACTCCTTTTATTTATGCTTTAAAACCCTAACCTACTCTAAAAACTAGTAACTGATATAAGAATTCCCTTGTGAAATTTTGAAACAACTACAATGGAAATCATGGGGGTTGGTTCTAATAGAAGAGAGCCCACAGAATCATCAAGGATCCACCAACACCCTCATGTCAGATATATCTTTGCAAACCATCAATGGTTGGGGTTCTTTGAGAAATTCAAAAGGTTTTATGATGAAATTACTCATGAGTTTATAGTAGGCCTCTCGCCTCAAGGGGAAGATAGTGCTACTACCATTGTGAGGGGGCTCATTACCCATATAAATGAAAAAATAATTAGCAGGGTGACGATATTTCCCCTAGGAGTAAGATGGATCAAGGAGGACAGAATAGAGTGTATCACAACCAAAAAGAAATTTTCCTTCCTGATGAGCAGCATATTGAAGACAAAAATGGGGTTAGGAGAGAGAGTCTACCCTACACATCAGATGAGGTAGTCTATCACATTTGAAGTACATATCCTATGAGGGGAGACTCAATGTTATTTATCCCTATCAGTTTAGTCTTATTTATCAGTTAAGGTTCCACATATTTTCCTGTCCCAAGCAGATTAAGCATTCCCCATCTTCTTCTTCAGTCTATAATAGATATGTGTTAAAGGGTAAAAGATGGAAAACATTAGTACGTAGCTCATCATGGGATCATAAGGCTCATTTTCATAGATGCTCTGGAGCATATCAAAAACCCTATATCATGGAAAAAGTTTGTGGATATGGATAGGGAAGCTTTCCTTGAAACTCAAGGCCAAGACTTATTAGAACATGGGGAGACAACGAAGCATGATTTTCCAAAAGAAGGGGTTGGTGAAGAGAATGAAGAGGATAAAGTGCAGAAAGAAGAAATGGCTAGAGAAGAAGAGGAAGAAGAAAAACTAGAGAATGAGATAAAAGGAGAAAAAGGGGAAGAAGGAACCCCAAAGGTCATTGGGGAATCTTCTAGACTTCAAAAGAGAAGGAGACTAGAGAAACAAGAAAGCATTTCATAAGGGAATACTGAGCAAGAAACAACTACAAACTTGGTAGCCTTAAGTACACCTATCAAGCCCAAAGGGAGGTATCGAAAGAAAATCCCTCTATATTTCAAGAAGAGGAGAAGCAACATACTCAAGCAAGTAAAATCTCAACCTTCCTCAACAACCCCCATCACTATTGAGGGGTTAGCTAGCTACCAGGAGGGAGAATTGGAGAAGGATAAGAAACAAACTGAAGAAATAACCTCCCTAAAGTTCAAAGGAAAACAACCCCAGACCTCACATACGAGGAAAAACACCAAGGGATCCAAGACTAGACAAGTGTGGGATAGACAAGTGTGGGATGAATCTTCCATGCTATAGAAAGGCAGATAAGTGTTACAGAAAGGAATAGATGTTCTACAAGAAAGTAGGTAAATTCTACAAGAAAGTGTTGCATGAACACAGGAAGGAGGTGAAGTTCCATAAGAGATGAAATAACTTGATCCCCAAATATATCATGGGTCCTAATACAAATTATTTGAAGCAGGACAAATAATACCCACCAAATTTGTAGTCCCATTCCTCCTCGAGCTAGACAAAGAAAGAGGTACAAGCCACCAATGGACGTATATTGGAAGGTCTAAAGGGGTTAAATATGTGGACCTAATGGAATAAATATGAAGAAGACGGGTGAGGAGATGGTTGATTTAAGACGCAAAGAGACAAACATGAGGGAACAACTGTAGACAGAAAACAAGAGACTAAAAGGCCAATTGTGGGAGAAAGATGAGCAACTTGCCACTATGGCAACCTTAGCTATGGTAGTTATCATGGAAAATTTTAGGGGCTAATGTTTGCCAAGTGGACTAATTTTCCATGATTTTTCCATAAAAAAGATTTGTCAATTTCCAATTTTATAAGAGATGATTCGCCCAAATTTTAGAATATAAAATTATTTTACCTTAAAAATCGCCAACATTATATAGAGACTATATATAAAATCATTATAAATTTGAATAATTTTACAAATATATCAATAAACATTTTATATTTTTCATATTAGGGATGAGTGAGATTTGCCAATGTTTTTAAACTTCAAGAAAAATTTCCATGCTTAAAATTTTCCTTGGTAGTTATTCAATGCAGACACCCCTCAAAAAACTATGTAATGCTCCTCAAGGAAAAATGGATTCAATTTCAGATCAAGACCCTAGCATAATATGGCTCACTTCCTTTTCAGAAATACAAAAAGTTTATTGAAATATGTCATAGATCCAGTATTGAGGACAAAGTTAGAATGGTTGAATCAAATATGCATAACATGATATTGATTGTTATGAACTTTGGGATCCCAATTCCAAAATGGGATATGTACAACTAATGGAATTTGCTTCTTAGTTGATTCATGAGGAAGCAAGCGTTGAATAAATAAAAAGGGTCATGACTATGGAAATCAATGAAGCTCTATGGATTAGAGAAAAATTGAGAGCCCATCTTCTTGTCACTAGTAACCATAGAATCATTTATGAAGACACTAGACTCACACCAATCTACATATAAAAACAAGAAGACATCCTGCACTTTGAAGACATTTTTAGGATACTAGGAATGAGAGTTTACATGATTTTCAGAGGAGATGACACTCTTTACCACACAACCTAAAAATCAAAGAGTATCACTCTCCAGAAAGATCGAGGAATGCCTTGGAAAGGACGCCCTTGTATAAAAGAATAGTTCAGAGACTGGAGATCAATTGGATTGGGATTAAATTCAACCCTCCTTTGATATTGGGGCTACAGGAAAGAAAAGAGCAGGCATAAGAGAAACAAGAATAGGTAGAGATGTAGAAAAATGTAGGGTTCCACCCTCAAAGGGGCATTCCATTTGGGATACCTTGGATACTAGGGAGGCCACCAAGACCATGAATGAGATACAATTAAGTGGTCAGGTTTCTCATAGGGTGAGAAACACCTTTGGTAGGGGGGTGACGATGGGCATCATTAATAGGTTTAAATCAAGGCCCATTTAGGCATCCTTCAACATACATTAACCTCTCTCTTTGCATTTGATAACACATTTTTGGAATATAATGTGTTTATTAGGGAGATTAAGGAATGTTTATCATATCTTGTGGACTAACATGATTAATTTGTAGGAAAAAGAATATTTATTGGGTAGAAGTGCATTGTAGACCAACTAGAGGAAATGTAGGAGGCTTGTTCCCTGCATTAACTCACCAACCAACTCGGTTGGCTAATAGGCGGTTACTTCACTCAATGACTATGAGGATCTCAGAGGAATAGATCCAATTTTGTAGGGATTTTGGAGGGAAGAAGCCATCCTTCCAAAGGAGTCCTCCCCCTCACTCATTATGTACAAATAAAGGAGCCCAAGAGCTCAGTAGGATTAAACTTTTTAGAGGAGCATAGTGACTGCTAGAGCTAGGAGCTTGTAATCGTCATTTCCATTTCCATATCATGTGCTTGAGCACTTTTTGAGCTCATTGAGAAGCATTTTGTTCCCTTTATTCTGAGTGTGTTCTAGAGGGTTGAGTACCCTTGGATTAGGGTCCAACCCAAGCACTCTAGTCTCTCTCCTTTGTACATTTTTATTATGCCTCTTTCTTTTTTGTACTTAGTTTAACAATATTTCTTTTCTTTCAATATTTGTTAATATAAATTATCCTTTGAATATTCATCAATCATCTCTCATGAAAAGTGTGTTTGTATTATTTTGTTAATGGTGTTGGACTTGTCAACGTGTCAAGGGATCTCCCCGATAAGAAGTCCCAAGTAGACCTCAAACTGTTTGGTGTAGGAATCCCAACAATGGGTCATACAGTATCGCCTTGATCACGGTTGTGCACAGAGGCAAGAAGGATGTTCTTTTTGGTAGCAAGGGTGTGACCAGTGCAACAAGCCAAGGAAGGTGCACAAAGGGTTCTAACACACAAAAAATGGAATAAGTGCACCCCTTGGAAACCTGTGGAAACATGTGGCTTGGAAGGGAACACACGAGAAAAGATCCATCACAAGCCTGAAGGTAGGTGAACCAGTGATCCAAAGTGATGGTTAAACCAACAACACATCTCAATAAGATTCATATATACATATATAGAAAGAGTCCATACATACATGCGTAAGGAAACAACTACATATATCATTAAAGTAACCAAGATAAATAAAATACAATAATAACATATGCATGAAACATGTTGTCTTTGTTATATTAAGAAAGTGAAAGTTCTAATCATATATACAACCATGTACAATTACTAGTCCTGACAACGGAATGTTAAAGTCACTTTCGCATGCTCCTCCAAAGAGATATACTAGCTCTGCACTGTGGAGAAACCAAGGCTCGTTACAATACACTTGAAGATTTCTCTAAAATACACCTATAGGAAGCTTGGCTCCCAAAAGCCTGTACAATGAGTTATGAGGTTCTATAAATAGCAAAGGGTCGGGTGACCCTTTACATTCCCCTTTGTGACTCTTCTCCTACCCTCATGACTCTTCAACTAATACGTGACTATTACATTCGACCATCAACACTTGGTCTTTCACTTTTACAAGATGTTACATTACAATCTGCACATGTATCCATGTGAGATAAAATAGGTTTGAGCAAACCATGAAAGACACTACTAAGACTTAGACAATTGTGGGAAGACCAACTCTTCGACATCCTCGTGATGATTGATGGTGGCGAACTGATGCCAATCTTGGTAGTCTGTGATGGTGTCCGCATGCTCAATGGTGACATCCTATTGAAAGTGAACTCTCGCCTCTGTTGCATCTAGGTACACTGATTTGACACCTCTATCCAACTCGTCTGTTAACATGCACATCATAGTCTTGAATGTAGTCAGACCAGCAACATATTGATGCATAGTGTCTGCAATGATCACCAAGTCTACACTGGTGGCTACGCGAATCAACTCATCAAAGTACATGTCTAGCTCCATTCGAACTTGGTTCTTTGACTTCACCTCGGTGAGTGTGCCAATAGATGGGATTATGTGCATGCGCACATTGACATCCATGATTTTGAACACTCGTGCATGTGAAGCCTTCAAACTGGTGATGTGTTGCGGGAGTTCCTCATAGTTATGAATCTGACTTCGGATGCATGCCTTCAACTCTATCGCCTTGGGCTTCATCATATTTCACAAGTGAAATGGGGCTCCTTTGTACCTCATTGTCCATGTTTGCATGTGATCAACAACAGTGTGCAAATTTGACAAGATGTGTGCTCTCTTAGCACAACGATGCTGCCAACCGTTGAGATGGACAACTAACTTGTGCACGGTGCCGAATATAGAATAAAATATCTGCATGACTGCTTCAAGAGATGATACTTCATCAAGTATCGCTCTCCTCAACTCTTCTTGAGTGGATGATGTAATCTATTCTCCTCCTTGCTTGGCCACTTGTAATTCCTTAGCCATTCACTTGTTCTCTGCTATCAACAATCGAACACTCAAGCTGGTGGCTTCAGCATATGCTTTGGTAGCATTGGCCAATGTTGTTGGATGCTTATGTACATCAGATATGATCACTCATTCTTCAAACTATGTAGGATATGTGTGGACATCCGAAGTCGGCACTCTGCGCGACTACACAACTTTGTGTTGCAACTCATCGAAATATATGTTGTGCATCTCCCCTTTCAAATTATCTTCAAGGATATCTATGTCTCCTTGATCGCATGGGACTTGCTCTTCTTCTAGATCTGGTGAAGTCGATGGAGTGACCTCTTTGTTACGAGGCATGAGGTCAATATCCTGTTTAAACTCTGGCTGCACCACATTTGTATCCATATTCTCTAGCATCTGTTCAATATCTTAAGCTAAGTCCTACTCCTGCAACTGCTCACCTTGTCTCCTTTGTGCCAGCTGCTCGGATGAGTCTATAATCTATATGGGCATGGTCTCATCAATCTGTGCATGTGTGCGACTCCTACTATGTCTATCCCTACTATGCTTCCTTATCTCTTCTACGCTGCTCTTGTTACTCCCAGAGTTCCTACTTCAAATCTTGCAACTCCTTTTCTATTTCCTCCATCCTCTGTTTCTCTCTTTGCCTTTTCATGTCCCTCCTGCCACACTATCGCCTCATAGCCTCAATCTCCGAAGCATCTTTCATCACAAGTGGATCTACTTTGAACTTACAGCTTTGTTCTGCCTTTGTGTTATCAACAACCTTTCTCTTTCCTTTGTCATGCTGTTATAGACATTTTTGGGAACTTCAACCCCAATCATAAATGTCCATAAATTGAGGGCTCCTAAGTCCCTAAAAGTGTTGCTTCACTGCCTAAAGGAGCAAGGTCAGCTGATGACATCATCTCCCAGAAGTTCTCCACTAAAAACTGCTCATAAATGGTCAAAACTGGACCATACTAAAAACCCAGTGCAGAGGGTGCGATGCATATCCCCTTCCCAGTGTACAAGGTGCGATGCATAATGAATGGCTCCTCTGTAGGGTGCGATGTTCGGGAATGGACAAATGGCAGGGACAAAATGCGAGGTGGAAGATCATGGAATCTTCCAGAAGCTTCCCCTCTGACACTTGCCTCTCTGTTTTCGACCAAGGATGGGTAAGAGATCACCATTCTCCAAGTGGAAGTAGGAACTATCAGAGAGAAGACACTAATCAAGACCCCAGAAGATGGCTCACCTCCCTTCAATCATCTATATATGGATCCCTCATCACAGAGATCCAGAGGCTGGAATTTTGTATCTTATAGAGAAGTTTTGTTGGTTTTCTGGTGTATATTCATAGTGTTGGGTGATCTAAGCTTTACTTGAGGTGAAGAAGGGCTTTCTTGCTGGAGGATGATGCTGGGTCAGAACATATGGTTGTAATCCTCTTGCTACTTTTCATCTTAATAAAGCTATTCAAGTTTTCCTCCATATTCTTGTATGTTTATTTACATATGCATTTGTATGGTTAACACACATCTGGTCCTATGTTATTTATGAATATAGATCTTTGTTCTTTGATAGTAGTATGTTGTTGTGATTCCACAAGTGCTCTTTGAAGCTGGGCAGACGAAGAAGAAGTAGCAAAGCTCTATCGTGAAGGAGAGGGAATCAAGCACGAGACTAAGGTCGGTCTCCTTTGTTCCACTCTTATCTATTTTCATAAAGGAAAGCGAAAGTCGACTTTACTTGTTTGTTTCTAAGATAGCTACCAGTCTTAGTGGGAATAGCAGCATTCGAGTGGACACTATTCCTGGTAACACATGCATAGGTCAGTTACCCTCTATTGTTGTTGATGATGGTGCTCTCTAAGATGTCGCTTCCCTCTGCTTTGATAACCATTCAACAGCTATGATGACCGGTTCATTAAGCCTAGAGAAGATGTGACAATATCTCCATGGGTCTTCCTCAGGCCAATGACATGCCCCATGGATCCAAGGAAATTTCACTCTCACAGTGGTCCTTTACCAAGCAACGTAGGTCATACAGATTGAAATTTCTAGTGTTGAAGGTGAATCTCTTGAACTCCTCTGTTTTGACCTCAGCGTTCTTGAGATTTTGTATCTCGTACAACCTAATACAAAAAGCAAGAGCGGGCCAAGGTACCTTCTTCTTCCTATGCAGTCTAGTTGACAACCGCGTCAAGAGGTGATAAAACACTTCTTGCATGACAATCTTGTCCATGGAAACCTTTAGTAAAACATGCAAAGGCTTCTCCATGTTGTACATCCGTATGAAGGTGCCAAGGGGTGAGGCATACCAATCTACTTTTTCGATCATTGCCTCCATTGTTTCCTGTGACATGCAAGGTGGATCCTGCTCAAATATCATTTTGTACACCAAGGTGACAAAGTGGTCTGACAACTGTGTGATAACTCCACAGAAGATGCATTCAGAGAACAATCTGCAATAAGCATGCATAGAGGTTTCCAAAGGTGTCCATGCCCAAATCAATCCTGGGAACTTCCAATGGGCACAGATTGCATCCAGTATGTATGCAGACATGTATATCTCTGCTTTTTTACCCTTGGGCGAATTCTGGGCTCTTGCCACCTGTTCCTTCAACCTGAGAGCCAACATATCAGACCAGTTGCATGGCCTTCCTTCATTGGCCAGTTGGTCCAACGCAATCACCCAGCTTTGCGGGAAGATATCTGTGCTTTCTTGGTCATATAAGTGGCATGCAATAATGACCAAGTACTAATATTCCTTCCATAGTATCTTCGTCTTGTAAACTAGGCTGGGTGTTGTCTTGAACTTGGTTGGCTCTTTCACCCAGCTCTTCAATATATCTCTGGAGTTTGTGCTTTTGTTGGGTTTGCTGAAGGGTTTCTCCATTGTAATCATTGGTTTTGACAAGTGATACATCTGTTGATAGTCCTTCACCCTGAAGGTAGCAAGATCGGTCCCACTGAAACTAATCAATGTCATCATCTCAGGATGAGTGTGTGAGACAATCCAATGTATCATGTCTACGCATGGAAACGCAGGATACCTGCATGCAATCCAGTACAAGCCAGACTTGTGGATGTTGACATAGACCCTGTGGTCCTCCAGATCTTTCACAAATGTGCTTGAGAATGTGTCATTGATGTCCTGCCATTTCATCTTGATGTCTCTGACTATGAACAACTTGGTATCTTTGTAAATGGGCAAGCTCATAAACACTTGTTCAATTTTATCTCCAGTTGCACTTCTAATGGTGTCCTTTGACCCTGCTCGTTTGGAGGCCATTGTACCTGTAATGCTGAGAGACAAACAAACACCTACTATACCTAGCGACATAACAACATTCATGGAAAGAAATCTGTCAGTTGAAAACCAAAACAAATTTGAGGACTGACATGCAACACAGCTAGGTGATTGGTAGTAAATATTGTGCAATTTTCACTGAGAAGTTGGGAGACTGACTGCCAAAACTGCGCAAGGCATAATTCGGTCTATCAAGACATTGACCAATTGATGGAACTGCACAATGCACAATCCATATTGGCTTGCTGAGAACTGAAACTACGCAATGCACAGCTTCAGTCAGCAAGGGTATGCAAGCCCAAGGATTGCATTGTGCAATTTCCTGGGTCAGTAGGGCATTGCCTCCCAAAATTGCACAATGCAATCCTAGAGGTCAGTGCTAGCCAGATTTATGCATTTTCTAGAGGGAAGGCAGGGCCTTCATTTCCATAAATGCACATTATTGTCTAGGTAAGGCAAGGTTTAGGCCAAGGTAGCCTAGACCCGCCGACAGGCGACTGAAAACATGAAAATGTCTAGATGCATGGCGAGACTAAGTGTAAGCAATAGTGAATGATAATGCATGCAAATAGTCAATACAAGATTCAAAAAATAGGAATGCATGCATGTGTTGTGAAGTGAGTCGCCGCAACAGTAACCGTCAGTGCAAAACAATGTCATGCATGTGACAGTAGTGAGATGCAAACAAAAACTAAAACGATGCTTCTACAAGATAACATATATTAAAACGACAGTATGTATTCAACAAAACAAAGCGAATAACATTCATACAAAGTGAAATATAAAAAACGACAAAAAAGCAACAAGTGACATGAAAAGTAGACTTACCCAGAAAAAGTTGAGCTAAACGTGTCGAAGACTCCTTGATGTGACGTGAGATGTCAGAGCGCCAAGATTGATGTGAGGAATGAGCTTTGCAATGTTGAATAAATAAGTTGAGGCTTATGACGTGCATGCCACAAATCTAGGAAAAAGTGACACTTAGAGGGAAGTTTCTAAAACAATCTTTTGCATGTAATCTCCAGCGCTAAAAATAGATCCCCAAAATCTAGGGATGCTTTTTGCATGTTGCTTTTTTCTATTTTGGTAAAAGCAGCCCATCCATGCAAATCAAGGTTGCTCGGTCCCAAAGGGAACCAGTCAACCTGGAGGCACATGCAGTAGTTTGCAAGCCTGGGAAAGGGATTTACGCAGTTTCTGGGCTCAACAGGGCTAGCTGTCCCTCAAGCATTGCACAATTTCTGGGGTTAGTAGGTCGTTGCCTCCTAGAATTGTGCAATTTTTGGGTTGAAGCCCAGTGTCAGGCTAGATTACACAATTTCCTAAGGGAGGGCTGCCTGGCTTGATTGCACAGTTATGGAGCCCAGTAGGATTGTGCAATTTCAGGAGGGGAGGTTAGTTCCCCTCCAGAATTACGCAATTTTCAGATGGAACATCTCAGCTAGAGATTTTCCTAATTCCAGAATGTCGACCTACAGGTTTAAAGACAAACATGCTCACATGCACAAGATGGCAAGACAATGAAACTTAGTTGAAGCCTATGTACTTGATAGTGCAGACATGCTACTAAGGATGGTTGCAAGGGAGGCTCTAAAACGATGCGAAGGAAACATTTTGGAGGGTGGTTGTAGCCACTACAACATATTTGTATTGGAAAAAACTAAAATATAGGCTTCCTTTGATGCAGTAGTTAGATCTTGAATAAAATTCAACTCATCCTTTCCTTTCTAGTTTGAATTTATGCACTTAGCATTGTTAGCGTGCTTTAGAGGTTTTGTAAGTTGAGTAATATTTGTGGTGTGCAAATCATACTATTTGTTTGCAGGGTAGAGCACTGTCATTTTCACTTTTAACTCTACCACCAGTACCCTCCTATCATCCTCATCAACTTTTTCAAGTGGCCTACATACAAAAAGTTCAGGACAAAATTGTTAGAGGTCACTATTTGCATTCCCTACTTGTGAAAGATGGGCTCATGAGGAGTACTAAGATTGGAAAGGACTCCCACATCCTTCTCCCACCTTCCACCATCCTTCCTCACCTTCAAATCACCCTCTAATCCCCTGGAATGTTCTTGGATTCAATAGTGTAGAAAAATAGGGAAATCCTATAACATCTTGTATCAACGTGTAGAACCCCTCAAACTTGACTAGAATTGCCCCTTAAGCCTAATGTTTTCCTCTTATCCCTTCACATAATCCCCTAGACCTTGACACTGAGCTTGAGGAAGATCAAGGACCACTTAGGACCTTTCTTTTCATCCCTGTAATTTATTTCTACAATTAGGTTTAGTGATTGAGTTCATGGATTTAATAGCACATGGATAGCTTACATTGTCATTTCTTAAATAATTTATTGATTTTTGTCATTAGCATAGAATCTCCTTTGAATGCATATTATTTACTTGATGCGGCTAGACTAAGGTTATTTATGTCATTCATTTTTTGCAATAAGTTAGCGTTTTCATTCCAAACAGCTACATTTCTTGAAAGTATATTAACATTTCCTATTATACAATATTTACATTTCCTACAAGGAGATTAGCATTCTCTTGTATGCAACATTTGCGTTTCTTGCAAGTAGTTTAGAATTTCCTTTCCTTTAAAACCTAGATTCAGTTTGTAAAATGGTATTTGTATGCCTTGGTTTGATCCACTGCCTCTAAGAAGCTTAAGTAGAACTTAGCTTGTTGTGCATACAACACTGTCACCTCTTAAGTTTGTATGAATCCTAAATTGAAAATTTGGTAGCCTTGGGAATTGCAACACTCTTGTTGCAATACTGGGGCTCATCACTATGCCATAGCTTAAGTAGATGGATGAATGAGAGACATTCTTGTAAACACAAATGCATGCATAAGAGGTGTAATGTCCCCACATAGTGACTTCAAAATTTTTTAAAGGAACCTAAAGAATTACCTATCCCTCCTAAGATATTTGCATCCCAAAAGTATTTCAAAAGGGAATATAGATGAATTCAAATTGGTGTTGTACTAAATTATTACTTGTGCATAGTGAATTTTTTAGTCTAGTCTCAAAGATGGGTCATTCTCAAAGACTTGTCTTTATAAAATGTATTTATAAGGAAAAGAAGACAATATTGGCTAGAAATAGAATACTTTAATGTCTACCTTCAGTTATATATATTATATAATATATATAATATTATATTATATATTGGGCATGGTATCCCCCCACAACATGTTTTTGGGCTCAAAGCCCAAGTTTTGGTCAAAAGTATTATAAAACTCCACGAATTGTGGGTGCAAAGCACGAAGTATAGGTTGAGTCATAGGGTTGTCCGCACTAAGTATTGTAAAGTAATGTAATGTCATGTTGACCTACCCATGGTCCGCAGACCATGGGATTGTATAAGTAGAGTGAGGCTCTAAGTTGTAAAAGCACTAAATAAGTTGGGTAGAAAAGATATAGCATAGAGTAAGAGTCTAAGCATATTGGGTCGTAGTAGGAAGAGGCTCTACAGCTGAGTGCGCAAAGGCCTAGTAGAGTTAGCAGCTGAGTGCACGAACCCCTGCAGCTGAGTGCGCAGGGCGGTGTCGAGTTTGTAATATTGAACGAAGAATAATAAAGAGAAGTTGATTCCAATTTCTGTGTTCTTCTTATATATTTCCTTCTTTACATTTATATTGTTTTGTTTATCATGTGCACTTATATGATTGTTGGATATACTGTTAATTATCACTAGTCTTACACAACTAAGTTAAGTACTCGGGTAATAATAGGTTAATAGTAAGGAACTTGGGTATAATACAGATCATGCCTCAAGTAAGGTTGTGCGAAGGCAACATCACAGGTTGCGAGGGACTAATAGGTGAGTGTAGCGACCTACGCATAGGGTCAAACTGCAAACCACCAAAAGCTCATCAAACATCCCCAGGGTGCGGAACCCTCTCATACTACTTCGGGTGAGACCTCCGCTCCACGGACTGTTGCTGAAAGGACCAGTAGTACCAGGATTTGCTTGGCTAAATCACCTCAGAACCTGGGTTAGGCCCATACAGGCCGACAAATGGTTCTGTTGCTGGGACCAGGATCTACATAAGGGATGCCTGATGTCATGCCACTGGAATCCCACAAAGAAAGAAATTTAAGAGTGGTTGGACAAGAAGATTCACGAGTTCGTGGCGTAGGAAAACAGAAATCCGCCAGTATCTAAGGAATAGTGGTTGAAGTGCTACTTGTATACAGAAATCCACGAAATTTTCTTTACATCCTTTCCTTCTGAACTATATGAGTGGATCGTGAAGCTAGCAGACAGTCAGGGAAGGTGTAGGCTCGACAAACCAATCATGTGGACTTCGAAATTAGTGCAAAAACTAGAAGCATCAGGAGATAAGATCGCGCAAGCTATGGACCATTGGCTCAACCGAATTATAGGAGGATTTATCACTAAGTTCATGGTAGACACGATCGTCAGCTACAATGAGGCAAAGCGATGTTTCCTCAAGGGACCGTGAGGTAAGTACATTAAATCTTTGAATACTTGGATTAAGATGCTATTGTCTGAAAAGCGTGTTATGTGAATAAATTAATGTTTGGGACTATGATAAGTGGGAAGATCTACAAAAGCGAAAGTAGTGAGGAATTGAAAACCAGTCCCTTAATTTTCCCCTCATGGGAAAGCGAGGAGGAGCTTGCGAAAGTTTCTCCAAAAAGTGTGGTCAGTCTGATAAGGCAACGCATTCTGCGTTTACCACCTCCACCCACACCGCCACCCATCTCACCCTCCTCAACTCCATCTCCACCCACCCCACCTCTGCCACCACCATAATTCATTATGGCGAGTGCAATCAAACTACCGGTATTCAGAGGAGTGGGGAATGAAGATCCAGACCAATTCTGGTTCGTGGTAAGAGAAATATGGGAAGCACATGGCATTGTGGATGACAATATCAAGAAGGCTACGATGGTGAGCGCATTGCAGGATCGTGCATTAACATGTTACATCAAGCATTCGAATGAGCATCCAAACATAGGAATCGTAGAAATCCAAACCGCGTTGAACAGAGAATTTAGCAGGCCAAAGTTCGAAACACAATCAATCATCGGGCTTAAGGAGATCGTGATGCTCCCGGGTGAGACCCCCTAGGATTTGGACCAAATACTGAAGGGTATGATTCGCGAATCCAACATGACGTTGAAGGATGGACAACACCACACATGGTTTGCAGTATCACTGACACCACATTTAAGGACGGCACAGTCATAGCAAAAACTTTCCACCTAGGCCAAAGCTTTGGAGATGGCGATGAGATTGCATGAGACCCCTATACAAGACCCTGGTCTAGAAGTCCAAAAAATCCACGTCTAACTGCAAAATCTGTGTCTGGAAATGTAGAGTTTGAAACAAGATAGGATTCCTCGGCTAGAGGCGCGTGAGGAGGTATGGTGCATAAAATGCAAAGGCCAGGGGCATGGCAAGGACCACTATCCAATGTCGCGAATTACTCGGTAGGAGGAGGGCCGATTCCATTAAGACCTGAGGCATAAGCAGGACCAAGCACGATGCCTACATTATAATGTGTGATCTGTCAGATAGGAGGAAAACACACTATGAATAATTGTCATCTATTGCAGAAGTATACACAGACGTCCCAACAATTGTTTTGTAACTTCTGCAAGTCAGTAGGTCACAATGAGTGCACCTGCAGAAGCTACGAACCAATGATGGATCAGACTCCTACCTATATGGTGCAGACCAAAATGTGAGCCCTTGACCCGAATGCAGTAATGGTGCGCGCTGTATTTTAGGGACGCGGTCAAGGTCGAGGTGGAATGGGACCAAGAAGGGGTCCCAGATAGTTAATTTGTTATAATTGAGGAGCGACAGGGCTCTATGCCCAAGATTGTACAAACCCGACAAGGACATCATGTTTGTACTGTACTCAGTTTGATCATGAGGCAGAACACTGCCCTACATTGATAGCAAGACTGCACGAAAAAGGGGTACTTCAGCCCCCTCTAACTGAGAATATACAAATGATGAGGTCTGAGTTGCGCGAAGAAGACCCGAATGTAAACATGATGCTCAGGATTGGTATGACCATTGGTGATGATAAAGGTAGGAAGTCAGAAGAAAGTGCATGGGTTCACAAGGATCCTACAAAGGAACCCGAATTTGATTTAGAATGCACAAAGGAGACACTCATGGAAGCTAAGAAGAGCTTCACAGATGCCTCCACTTCAAGTAGTAAGGATCAATTAGAACCAAGGATGGATCCTTCAATTCTCACTACCTTTCTGGAGACATGCATGAAACTACTACATGATAGTAAGGCAGGAAAAGGACTACAGGAACTTATCACTAGGTGTGCGGGGTTAGGAGAACTATGCGTGGTCCGCAAACTTGGAAAGCATGCATTGCGCACAGGAAGGGAAATGAGGTTGACTGCACAAATCAACGAATATGAAATGGATCAGGTAATCCTGGATCTCAGATAGGATGCGAATTTACTACCAAAATCAACATGGGAATGCATGGATAGACCCATGCTATAGTGGTCCCTTATTCAGTTACAAATGGCAAACCAACAAAAGATCTTTCCCATGGGAATATTGCAAGGGGTAACAGTAGATATTGAAGGTGTGAGCACGCAGGTGGATTTTGAAGTGATAGAGATTGTCGATGACAGTAATCCCTATCCCACGCTATTGGGAATAGACTGGGCCACCCATATGAACAGAGTCATAAATCTAAAGAAGCACAAAATGATCTGATCTGAAAATGGGGCACTTAGGCTTCTTGTCCAACTTACAATAACCTCTCCCACTTTCAAAGCTTAAATATTCCCGAGTCTTATTAATTAACCGATGTGGAGTTAAGAAATGCTTGGAACTATAGGTGTATGTTGGTATTTGTTTTAATTGTTCATGTGCTGTAAATTAATGTGTTGAAACTAATGTATAAATACATGTAATATAAAATAAAGCAGCAATAAACAATCACACAGAAACATTAATTTAATTAGGAGTTCACCCACAACTCTTGGGCTACATCTCCATGAGCTCTAGTCAATTCAACTAGGCTCTATGGGATTATGGTATAAGTCCTTTTTACAAGCTCTTGGCTCAACTCCTATTGTTTTACACATAAACATTGGGTTCAGACACCATGTTATTCCATGGCTCTTGAAGCTTTAGCTCTTGGCTCTAGCTCTTGGTTATGGCTCTTTGGCTCTGGCTCTAGCTCTTCGGCTCTAGCTTTGGCTCTTCGGCTCTGGCTTCTTTATGCAAACTATCAGTTTACAACCCTCTTGGCTTTTCACTTGACTTCCAAGTGACTCCCTTGGCTGCTCTTTTTCTTCTACATTACCTCCTTCGCCTCAGCTTCCTACTTTGGCTTCACTTTCAACAATGAAACCCCAACAACAACCTCAACAACCAACAGTCCCCTGTCTTTGTCATTCTATGGCTTTTTTAGCCAAATCAGCGTTGTTGGCTCATTTTCCCTTTCAGTCTCTCTGTCTTCCTGTTTTGGTCCTCTCAAATCCCCTCTCTCAGCATTAGCAATCATTGCTAAATGCCCTCAGGGATGGTGGCCACCTATTCTGTAACAAAAGGGGCCATCGAGCCTTTGAAATCCCCAAATTTTGGCATTCTCGTCTTACACAGGTAAATGCACTAACACGGGAAAAATTCACAAAGAACACTAATCACCGGACTTCAAATCTTTATAAATGCGCACTATATCCCTATCGGATCCGCCTGAAATCACTATCGCAAGTTGCTTCTATTGGAAATAATACTGGGGGGGTGAATCAGTATTATCACATTAATAAAACTTTTTCATTTCCAAACTCTGATTCATATATGCTACTTCCACAACTTCTTATGATTAAGTTAATTGATCTTCAATGAGTGCATTAGAACATTATCAACCATATTATCAATTAACAGATGTAGTAACATAGAATATATCATCACACATAAGGCACACACATGAACACCATGATATAAGGTGGAAACACAATGCGGGAGAAAACCACCTGCTGTAAGTCATCTCAATCTTCTTCTTAATAAGAAAATCCTTTTACAATATTTGTACTGGTGTAGTCTTATACCAGTATGAGAGCTACAACCCCTTTGCTCTTGTACTAGCCGATCCATTTACTAGTACGCGGGCTGCTACCTACTACAATGCTCCAAAGATTCCCCTTTGCTTTTGTACTAGCTTAAGTACTAGTACGTAGGCGCTGGCCTACAATCTTCTCTCCTCCAGGTACCACGTTTCATCAATTTTCATAATGGATACACTGAAGCACAACACATAATCTGAAAGGCCACGTTTCATCCAATTTTCATACTGGACCCATAAACATCAAATGATCATCAAGTACCAGTAAGTCACCCAGATAACCAGATCCACAATAATAGTAAACTAAATCCAGAACACCTTATCAACAAAAAATCAGTCAACAAAAGATCTTAAGACAGATACGCAATTTCCTTTTCTCTGGCCTGCGTTGCTACGCACTTCACCTTCTGTAGCGCCGCGCACCTCCGCAGCTACGCCTTCTGTGGCGCCGTGCTCCTCCGCAGCTGTGCCTTCTGTGGTGCTACGCACCTCCGCAGCTGCGCCTTCTGTGGCACCTCTGTGGCATCTCTGCACTACGCCTTCTGTGGCGTCTCTGCATTGCGCCTTCTGTGGCGCCTTCGCACTACGCCTTCTGTGGCGCCTTCGCACTACGCCTTCTGTGGCGCCTCCGCACTGCGCCTTCTGTGGCATCTCCTGTGGCGTCTTCGCACTGCACCTTCTGTGGCGCCTTTGTGGTGTCTCCGTACTGCGCCTTCTATGGCGCCTTCGCACTGCGCCTTCTGTGGTGTCTCCTGTGGCGTCTCCGCACTGCGCCTTCTGTGGCGTCTCCGCACTGCGCCATCTGTGGCGTCTCCGCACTGCGCCTTCTGTGGCGCATCCTGTGGTGTCTCCGAACTGCGCCTTCTGTGGTATCTCCTGTGGCGCCTCCGCACTGCGCCTCCTGTGGCGTCTCCACACTGCGCCTTCTGTGGCGTCTCCTGTGGCGCCTTCTGTGGCGCCTCCTGTGGCGTCTCCGCACTGCGCCTTCTGTGGCGCCTCTGTGGCGTCTCCGCACTTCCGCAGCTACAACGCTCGAGAGATCACCCTTCACAGATTCACTTTCCACTTCACTTTCATATAGATCGGGCTTTTGAAACAATAACCCAATATTTCAGATCTTAAGATATTCAACCCAAAAGAATACCCAAGCCAAATGATCTCGTTTTCTTTATATAGGCAAGCTCTTCCTCAAATCATGGACCAATACCACGGGCCAAAACCATAATAACACAATACCATGAACCCAATACTTGGGATCAACACTTTTGGATGCAATACCACGGACCTAAACCATAGGATCAAAAACTGTCGGACTAATACCATGAACCAACCATGAAAGTGCGTGAACTTTTCTCTGCATAAAATTCCGTGAACTTTTCTCCACATGAAATAAACTTTTCTCTGCATAAAATTCCATGAACTTTTCTCTACATAAATAAACTTTTCTCTACATGAAATAAACCTTTCTATGCATAAAATTCCATGAACTTTTCTCCACATGAAATAAACTTTTCTTTGCATAAAATTCCGTGAACGTTTCTCCACATGGAATAAACTTTTCTCTGCATAAAAGTCTGTGAATTTTGCTGCACTATAGTTTATCATCTGAGATGAGTGGGTTGCCATCAAGTACAACATATGCATCATAATGCCAACAATCTCTCCCTTTGGACTTGATGGCAACAACACCAAGTCACTCTCCCCCTTTGACATCAAGGGCAAAGGGTTATGCACCCCCTAAGAACATGCTCTTCTTGACTATAAATGAGATCTACTGAAGTCTTTGAATGAACTCCCCCTTTGTATATGCCATGGTGCTCCAATCTGATAATGCTCTTTCTGAAATATCTGCTCTGCTATATAGTGTTGTTCATGCTCAAAGTCCCCCGACTGTAAGCAAGGTCTGCAAAAGATGTTCTACAAGAAGAACATGACACTATATATCATAAATGACCTTCCTATCACCAAAAGACTCAATACATACATTCATCACCCAACCAAGTGGGG